>JAJEJH010000868.1:77816-122004 GCA_026122585.1 Anacardium occidentale | reverse complement strand
CTAACCTGGGATGCTACATAAACCTTGGAGCCAACTTGTCTTTCCTACCAAATCTCGGGATATATCTATAGAGCATTAATCTCAGGAACATGTGGTCTTCAACCTCAAACTCTATCTTCCTATGTCTCTGATTTGCATAGCTTCTCTAACGATCCTAAACTGTTTAATTCTCTATCTAAAACCCTGATCTGCTTAATAATCATCTGAGTCATCTTTGGTCCCATGATTGTCTCTAGTGAATCTCTCTCACCAATCTTATCCCAAAACAGTGGCAATATGCACTTCCTATCGTATAAAGCCTCAAATGGTGTCATCTAAATCGTGAATTGATAACTGTTGTTATGGGTAAATTCCATCAATGGTAATAACTCAGCCCAATTAACCTGGAAGTCCATACAACAAACCCTCAATATATTCTCTAAAATCTAATTAACTTTTTCAATCTAACCATCTATTTGTGGGTGATAAACTGAACTGAAATAAAGTTTAGTCCCCAAGCTCTCTATAAACTGCTTCAAAAGGCTGATAAGGATCTTGAATCTCTGTCTAACACAATATCTCTAGGAACCTCGTATAACCTGACAATCTCTCTAACATACAGACAACTCAACTAATCAATACTCATACCATCTCTAATTGATAAGAAACGGGCATACTTATTCAATCTGTCTACAATAACCTAGATACTGTTATATCCACACTAGAATCTAGGGAGTCCCGATATAAAATCTATGGAAATACTCTCTCATTTCCACTCGAGAATCCTCAATGACTGTAACAACTGGAAGGCCTCTGATGTTCTGCCTTAACCTGTTAACAAACCAAACATTTAGCCACAAAATCTGCAATGTCTCTTATTATACTATACCACTAGAACAGTTTTTTGAGATATTAATACATTTTTGTACTACCTAGATGAGTTGAATATACTGTATCATGTGCCTTTGATAAAATCTTCTGTTTCAAATCTATATCTTATAGCACACAAACTTTGCCTATAAACCTTAAAATCTCATCTCTAACCTCAAAATCTGGCACTGTACACTCTGATGTCTTCTCAATCATACTCTTAACCCATAAATCGGCTCTCTGAGAGACTCTAATGTCATTAAACAGAGTAGACGTTATTTGAAGTCTGGAAACCTAGCTGTCACTATCTCTATCTCAATCTCAATCTCATCTTTGACAATCTCATGTTGTAACTCTCTCTAAATTATAATCATGGATAAAGTTACTCTCTTGCTCAAAACATCAGCTATTACATTAGCTCTACCTGAGTGATATCTGATCTCACAATCATAATCTTTCACCAACTTTAACCATCTCATTTTATCTCATGTTCAACTCTTGTTAAGTGAAGAAATACTTCAGACTTTTATGATCAGAATAAATATAATACCTTACACCATAAAGGTAATGTCTTCAAATCTTTAAAGTAAAAACCACAGCAGCTACTTCAAGTTGTGAGTAAGGTATCTCAACTTATAGTCCTTAATTACCTAGAGGTATAGGCAATTGCCCTACCAGACTGTATCGATCCTACTTCAATTCCCTGATAGGAAGCATCTGTGTAGATATTAATACCCTTCTGAGGTAATGTCAACACTAGAGCATTTGTCAATCTCTGTTTTAACTTCTGAAATCTCTCCTCACACACCTCGGACCAAACAAATGGCGCTTCACTCTAAGTCAAAGCAATCAATGGCTTAGCTATAATAAAAGCTCCCTCAAAGAACCTCTTGTAATACCCTATTAATCGAAGGAAACTCTTCACCTCTCTAGCAGTCCTTAACCTTGGCCAACTTAGAATCATCTCTACTTTGCTAAAATCCACTAATATACTTGCTACAAAAACAATGTGTCCAAGAAAAGATACACTACTTAGCTAGAACTCGTATTTATCAAACTTTGTAAAAAGCTACCTGTCTCTTAATCTCTGAATGACAAATCTCAAATGCTCTTCATGCTTCTCTATATTCCTCGAGTAGACCAAGATGTCAACTATAAATACAACCACGAATCTATCTAGACAGTTTTGGAAAACTCGGTTCATAAAATCCATAAATACTATAGGAGCATTGGTCAAACCAAAATGAATCACTACAAACTCATAGTGGTCATACCTCGTCCTGAAAGTAGTCTTAGATACAATTCTCTTTGTACCTCTTACTTAATAATACCTCGATCTCAAATCTATCTTGGAGAATACTACAGCTCCATTTAACTGATTAAACAAATCATCTATCCGAGGCAATAGAAACTTGTTCTTAATAATCATTTTATTCAATGCTATGTAATCTATACATGTTTTTAAATACCCATATTTCTTTTTTACAAATAGAATCGAAGTACCCCATGGCGAATAACTTGGCCGAATAAACCTCTTATTAATCAACGCTTGAAGTTGCTTCTTCAACTCTTGAAGTTTCGCTAAAGTTATCCGATACAAGGCCTTAGAAATAGGAGCCATACCGAGAAGTAGCTTAATAGAAAACTCTAACTCTGGTTTTAGAGGTAAACCTAGTAACTTCTGAGGAAAAACATCTGAAAACTCTCTAACCATAAGCACCTCTTCGATACATGACCCAACTATACTCCTACACACCATATTAGCCAAGTATCCTACACAACCTTTATTTAGCAATCTCATCACCTGTAAGCAAGAAATAAGCATGGTCTTCACTATTTCCTCATCAAAAATAAACTGATCAAGGTCTAGCTATAATCTAACTTTTTTCTCTTATAGTTAATCTTTGCCTCATAACAACTCAAGAAATCTATGCCTAAGATCATATTGAAATCAACCAACTCCAATATGATCAGATCTATCCTTAAAGTCATTCCCATAATAACTACCTCCTGGTCTATCAGTACCCGATCACTTACATCACACCTCATCAGACATTTCTACACAAATACTCTTCTCTACCATATTAAGGATCAACCCTAATCTCTCTATCATTCTTCTAGATACAAAACTATGTATGACACTATAATCATCAACATATATAAAGGAGTATCAAAGAAAACTAATTAACCTGTAACAGTATGGGGAGTCATCTCAGCCTAATCTCACCTCACTGTAAAGACCTTAGCTCTGCCCCACCTTTGGGTGTATTGACACCATCTCTTTAGGCTCTACTACCTCTACCAACTAGACCTCCAATAGCTCTACTTGGACCAGCTCCACTAATTAATGGCCAAGCTTCTACTCCTCTAGTTGGACACTTAAACATCCTATGTCTAGGCTGTTGACATTTGAAACATATGCCCTGACCTACAAGACACTCTCTTGGGTGACTCCTACCATAAGTCATATACATAGGCAGCTCTACTTTTTATCTCTTTCCCTTGAAAGATTTCCTCGACTCCATTGATTTCTTACCTCAATCGTCTCCTCTCTCTAGAACCCTTTCTATTGATTTAGAAAAAAATTTCATCCTCTGTAGGTAAACCTCAAATCTCAAAGTTCTCCTTAAAGCATTACTAAATCTTTGTGGGGGAGAAGAACTAGTCATCATATCTCTAGCACTAGCAGGGTGCAAACCATGAATGAATTTCTACACTCTGATTTGTTCAGAACCTACTACTCTAGGAACAAATCTTGCTAAGGCATTAAACTGAGTGGCATATTCTTTGATTGAACTAGTCCTTTTAGTCAACTCAACAAACTACTTAGCTCTAGTATGTATTATATCAGCACTGTGATACTTTTCCTCAAATAACCTTTGAAACTCAACCAAAGACAATATCTTCTTATCAACTGATATCCATGCGAGGTTCCACCACACCCTCGCGTCACCTCTCAATATAAAAGTAGCATACCAAGCTCTTTCTCTATCTGGCATGGTGAACAGATCCATGACACTCTCTACTGATTCAATACATTCCTTTGCCATAGTTGGATCTCTAGAACCATTAAACTTGGATAGATAATAAGCCCTAGGTAAACTATAAATCAGATGTAATCTGTCAGAACCATTCATACCAGTTGTGTCTGTCTCAAAACTCAGATCCCTCTAACGACCAAACTCTAACATCTGATAAGTTTCTCTAATTGTCTCTAACATACCCTGTCCTCTTTAACCAAACTGATCTTTAACTGGCCTCTGATAGGCTCCTTGTCTCACTGGCTTAGAAGTTTCTACTCTGATTGTTGGCTAATAACCCTCTCTTAACATCTATTTGAAAATCTTTCATACATCCTCAGGTCTAAGGGATACCCTTTAGTGTTGTGATCTCTTACAGTCATTCGAACTCATAGGTCTAACAAAGACATTACTCTCTTCCTCTACAACTGGGGGTAAAGGGGCTTAGGCTCTTCTATCTAAAACACCACAACACAATGGTTAACATCTAAAAGCATACTATACTTGACATTACTATACTTATACTGAGAGAAAGCGAGCAAGAGCTATTGGGAGATGTTGGCTTTGGCTCATACAATTGTTTTAGAAAACCATGTATTTGAGAACTCATTTTCTAAAAATATGTTTCAATTTATACTTAATGGCTCCAAACATTACTCTGATACCAACAATTTTAGTGACCCCCACCGCAAGCCTTTGTAGACTACTATTTATAATATTTATTATAATAATGATACGCCTGCAACGAAAATCTCTACAATAAAGTGTGCTGCTGAAACTTAAATTTTTAATATGAAAGCTGAGATGAAAAATACTATAAATAAAATAAGAAATGATAATTTTTTTCGTTGAAATCCCAGGTTATGTATTTTTAACCATGTTGTTCAAACAATGTTCTCATATTAGTATCATATATACAAATATGCATAAAGCCAAAATAATGTACATAAAACATACGAGCCAAAACATGCTAATTGCTATTAAGCCATGTCATCAAAATCTAACAACTGTCTCACTCATGCTCAATCTTAGGATCATTGACTTGTAAAGAGAAAGGAAAGGAAATTGGTAAGTGACAAAATCACTCAGCAAGCATTTCCTATCTCCAGCATTAGCAGGTTTCAACTTAAACTGGTTTCGTATCTTATCGCATTTATTTCTACTTTATAGTTTACTTATCTCTTTCCTTTTTATGTTTCATATATTTCTAGTAGTATTCTTTGTTTTTATCTTTATCTGATTTTGTAGGACACCTCAGAGGGGTATTACTGTTCACTGCTTTAAATAATATAATAATAAATAAATAAGGAAAATAAGGTCAATAATACCCAACCGAAATGCCTAAGCTGAACTGACATATCACAGCGGATAAACCTGTGGTATAAATGTATACATAAACATATACATGCCCAAAAAAAAAAACTGCATTTATATTAAAATATTCACGGAACATGTGTAATAAAAACATGTGCAGTTACATGCAAAGAAAACTGTACAAAAATAAATACAAACTAATCCCAGACGACAGTCAACTCCTCCCAGCTCCCAAAACTCACCTGCAAAAGAAAGGAAAGTAGGGAGTGAGTGATAAAATCACCCAGTAAGTACTTCCTAGCTCTGACCCTAAACCAATCCTTCTCGAAGGATTGCCACCTCATCTCACACAGAATAGACTAAATCTGGCATTCACATCTTCACTGATCGGATACTACCTCATACCTCATACCTTATAACTAGGCCTAGGCCTGTATACTGAAAATAGTTTTCTGAAAACTGTTCATTGAAAACTATGCTGTTGGATCCTGAGATCCCATATCTGAAAATTCATATAAAGCTTTATCTGAAAGCTATGCTAAAAACTGTGTACCCTGGGGTACCTGATATGTTGAAAACTGTGCTGCGCAGACTGATGAATACAGGGATTCGGCACCTTGGCCATGTGAGTTTCCTCGTAAACACGCGTCATAAACTGTATGGGTCACGTGATGCCTTCAGGCCTAGGCCTGGAAACTGATCTGAACTGAACTGAGCACCTCGCGCTATACTGCATCTGATCCTGGGATCAGGAAACCTAAATCTGCTAGCTGAGCAACCCGGCACATGCCAATACATAAGGCTAGTAATGAGCATATAGCTCCTGGTGCAACGGGTGCTGAAACTCACAAGTGACCCCTCGTATTTACCCCTGGAATCTATGTTTTTCAACTAAAAACATGAATTCGGATCTTTGGATCCATTTCTGAAAATACTGTATGGCATCTCATGCTATGCTGTATGTATGATGCATCATGTATTCTTATTTGAGCTCATGTTATTGTTTTCTATCACTTGGATAGGGTTTACTGTGCACTTTTCTCATTTAAAACTTATTTTTCTCTTTTCTACTTGACGCACAGGCGTGCGTGTCTAGTGTACGGGCGTGTGTGAACGTGTACGGGACCGTGACCCAATCGTGCATGTGATCGTGCAAAGTTCTAAAATTTCAAGCACTTTCTCATTTTCTCTTGGTGCACGGGTGTGCATTAGCAATGCACGGGCGTGACCCTTCAAATTAGGTCATGCACGGGCACCTGAACACGGTCGTGACCATGCAAATAAGGCATTACGTACGGGCGTACACAACAGGTGCACGGGCGTACGTCCTGCTTTGCACTTTCATGACCGCCTGGAATCAATTTGATTCCAGTCAAATCTCATCTCAAACTCAAATAAAACGTTTCCTACATGCAAAACACTTTATACAAGCATAATAACACTTTCCACAACTTCAAATCGCATGCATAACATCCAATCCAATCTCAAAACATATATAATATGCATATTCTCACACATCACATATGTATAAGCATAAAATCATCATCATAATCATTCTCATGGCATCAAGCACACAAGAAACATCATAAGCATGCTGGAATCAAACAAATCTCAACCAAAACATGCATTAAACCGAAGCAAAACACAAGGGAAAGAGGTAAGAAGCACCTACCTCTAGACATGCTTCTCTCACTAGGAAATCGAAGGCTCAAGCTGAATTGGATGGTCCTGGAAGCTGCTCTTCCCTCCTAGGGTTGAGGTTCTCTGAAATTGAAAGGAAAACTTTGGGTGAAAATGGTTTTGGAAATGGAAAAACGTGACTTAAAACCAAGACAGTTGGAACTTATCGCATGCACGGGCATACACCTCTCATGTATGGTCGTACATGGCAGGAAAATTACAAAAATGCCATTTTCCCGAGCTCGCATGCAAATCCTCTCAATCGGATCCATGCGTAAGCCACTAACTCTACAAAAAGCTCTATTTCACCCCAAAACATTCTCACAACCCTAGAATTCTCAAAATTCTCATTCTAAACCCAGATTAGAAAGCCTAAAAGACCAAACTAACCCTGGGATGTTACAGGTTTTATTTTCTTATGCATGTGATACATGATATGATATGTATGCTCTGATGTCATGTAAATACTGATTAATTATAAAACTTAACCTTAGGTTTGATTTCTAAAAACTTTTTCTAATATAAGAACTCTGATCCGAAGATTTTGTATATATACATATAGTATATGCTAAAAACTGAATCAAAAACTATTATATCTAAAAATATCTACTATATTGGCTAGACTAATGAATACAGGGATTTGACACTCTGGCCATGTGAGTTCAATCCTATAATAAAACTACTCATGCTTGACCAGCATTCTCTCTAACAAGCTTAGTCAAAGACCATATCCTCTTTAGCAGATGATGGTTTCCCTCTTTAGTAAGTGTGCGAACTCACAGGTGTCCTCTCATATCCACCCCAAACTGATGTTTGGAATATCGTATTTCTATACTTTAAAATCATGTTATTGGATCCTTGGATCTGTTTTTCAAAAACATCTGATCTGGCATATCATGTTTTATGTTGAAAATCATGCATGATATACTGTTATCTATTGTTGTTCTTAAGTTTCTTATGCTTAAAAATGGTTTGAAATGACTTAACTTTACTTTAAAATTATTTTATGTTTTTCTTAAGGTGCATGGGCATGTGTTTCTAAGTGCACGAGTATGTGTAAGGGCATACGGGGCGGTGTGCTTACCATGTCTCAATCGTGCTTGCTTTTGGAATCAATTATAAAAATTTGGATGACTACAAGAGACATATGGGCTTGTAACTAGTTACAAGCTTATGTGTCCCGTGTAGTCATCCAAAGTTTTATAATTGATTCCAAAAGCTAGCACGACTAAGGCATAAGGCCGTATGCCATATTGTGCAGGAGTGTAGCTACTTTTTGACACTCTTGTGTCATGCTTATATGAACGTGTGAAATTGGGATCGTGCACATGGGTGTATGCATCAGTTGCATAAACGTGTCTCTGGATTTTTATACGCACATGGGTGTTATGCAAAATTATGCTCATGCAAAAAAGAGGTCACATGGGGGTGTATCCTCAGGTACACGGTCATGTGCTTAACTCTTTTCTAGCACATGACATATGAAAACCTAGAAAATCCTAACAAAACTCATTCAAATAACAACCACAACTTAATCAACCATTCTTATATCAGACATATCAACCAATAAGCGTACTCATTCAATTTATTCATCATAAAACATGCTAAAAATCTCATATTTTTCACAACTACATACCCAAGCACATAAACATCAAAAATCTCATAGCAACTCTTAAATCATCATCTAAGGTCTCATTTCATCATCAAGACATGCTATAATACATTCTCAACATGCAACAAACACATGGAAGAAGCTCAAACCAGAGAATCATGCTATAAACCCATATGAAAAAGATAAGGAAATACTTACCTTTTGCCATTGCTTTAGGATCTATATCTCTAGTTGTATCTAGATCTCTAGCTTGGAATATGGCTGCTAGTTAGGTGCTCATTGGTCTAGGGTTTACTAGAAATGGAGAAGGAAAGAAGATGAAAACTAGATCTGTGCATGACTAAAAAATAAAATATATATATATGCTTAAATGACACGACACACGGTGGTATGTCCAAGACACACGGTCGTGTGTATAAGGAAAATTCTAAATTTCTCTCTCTCTACACCATACATAGAATATTCTCCTAAGAATACTCATGTACAAGCCACAAAAGGCTTCTAAATGACTCTTCTACCCTTAAACCCTTTCAAATCTACCTTTTATCAAAAAATCTCACTTCTACTCTTGGTCTTAAGCTTGAAAGGATAATTTTACCCTTGAGCTATTACAAAAGCCAAGTAATAAATCAAGAATCTTTGATCGATTATAAACACATAGAGTTAAGGGGATTGTTTTAAGCGTTAGAAAACAGTAATAGGTTGCCAAGTGATGATCTGAATTCATATGTTGCTAATTTCTTAGAAATTAACGATACATTTAAAAAGATTGGAGTTACAAATAATGCTATCAGACTAAGAATATTCCTTTTTTCACTAAAAGATAAAGCAAAAAGTTAGTTGAACTTATTACTTGTGGGATTTATCACTACCTAGGATGATATGGTGCATAGATTTTTAGCCAAAATTTTCTCTTTATAAAAAATTACTAAACTGTGCAATGACATAATAACTTTTATACAGTTCGATATGGAATTACTCTGTAAATCATAGGAAAGATGCAAAGAACTACACCACAAATGCCCACATCATGGCTTACCTATATGGTTTCAGGTGTAAACTTTTTATAATGGTCTAATGTATACTAATCATACCTTGGTCGATACAACTGTAAAGGGGAACTTTATGAGGAAAACATTAAAACAAGCATTCAAGTTGCTTGATGAGATAACCTGAAATAGTTATCAATGGCAAACTGATAAAACATTGAAAAGAGTTATGGGAGTATATGGAGTGGAGTCTTTCAATGCCTTGGCCACCCAAATAGAAGCACTAAACAAAAAAAAATAAATAATATGACAATCATGCAAGTTAAGAGCATAGTTTGTGATCTATATGAAAGGGTACATGTAAGCGTTGATTGCCAAGTAGGTAATTAATCTAAAAAAAGGTCATTGATCCTCACAAATTGGTATCGAATGGCATTCCAAAAATCCAGTAATATTCAAGTCTAACTTGATACAAAGTTAAACAAATTTTCATGCAAGAACAACTTCAAATTCAAGCAAATTTAACTCCAAAGTTTCATAACTTTATTCAACTCTCAAAACCCATTATTCATCATCATTCATGACAACATATCAAAAGAAATGTAGAAGTAATGGAGTTCAAAAATTTACAACACATGAGATACAAACTTATTTGGAAAGATAATTAGCAACATATATAACTTAAGCCCAAAGGACTAACTTCCACCAACTGAGACAAAACATGATCCATTGTTTACTATGATTATAATAATAAAAGATACAAAGATATTTCTTAGATGATATATTTTATTTATAATTCAAAAGTCATAAACTTATATGCAACACATGAAAATATATACAATATCCAAAACCAAAATATATCCTTATAATTTTAAAAGAGAAGTGTGTTATGTCTAGTGCACATGTCATGAATTTTCCCAATCATTGCATATCTAGTACTTGCAAACTAAATGAAATCTAACATGATGTTCATTGATGGCTTAATAAATAAATCAAATTGGTTATGTATTTATCTTTATTAGATTTCATTTAATCTTTTTAATTTTTTCTAATGAAATAATACAATAAATTTGTAGGTATAATAAATGACATGCATGACACAATGTATGTTTAATACACTTTATAATATGCTTAATAGCTTTAAAACACATGTTTTTAACTTCTCATTTCTTTCTGAAAATTTTTGCTACTTACTAATTGGATTGAACTAAGACATGGATTTTAAACTTTGGCTAAATAAAGAACATAACTGTCTGAGTACAATTCTCATCTTATACGCACACTAAACAAACTATACAATACATCTCTAAAGTCGCTCCCTTGTGGTAATATGCATACAAGGGTACTCATAAGTTCCCTATTGCAACAGTCCACTGAAAAACTATTTTACAAATTATATATATTTTATGCATTTTCACTGACTATAAACTTAAGTTCATAAATATAAATCCGTCTAAAAAACTTCAATTCATAAATAAGAAAATGTTTTTTAGAAAGGCTTAATAACTTATCAAGTCATAAAAAATATATATATGAATGTCTATGAAATGATATACTCATTTCTTAGTTGTTATGCATTTTACATAATTTTTCACTTTTTTTTTTCAGTTTTATTCTACTCAATGTCTTCTTATCTGTCAAATATTTTCATACATTATTAATATAAAAATAAAATTGATATTTAGTATGGTGTCGCTAATTTTAGTTCACTACTACACTAACTTTTAGGTTACCATGACTTAAACTTTTCCATTTGAACTTGTTTAAAATAAAATAGACCACACCATCTCAATATATACCATAATCAAAAGATATATTCTATTTTTAAGTCATGATTTGTCAAACTTAGCCATAAAAATATCATAAATACTTACTAATATCATATTCTAGCCTTACCAAATCAATAAATCAACTTTTGAAGTTACATAATATGTCAAGTTTCTCAGAAAATATACATTAACATATCATAATTATATAATATGTTTAACCATCTAACATCAAATTTGCTCCAATTCACCATCTTTTTTTTAATTCACATAGCCAAATTTTCCTTCTTAATTACATCAAATATTTTCTTCTAAAAATTAATTTAATATTTTCCATTACATATGCCATGAACTATGAAGAATAACAAATTCTAATTTTTTTTCTTTTTTTTTCTTATAAATCCTGTAATAGGAAACTTAATATTTCCAATCAAATTTATTTAACCTTTAAGCTTTGTTTAACTTTTTCTTCCTTCAAATGATTTCCTTCTTTATAAATTCCTAACCCACTATAAAAAAAATATTAGAACATTACTTAATATATGAAATCTCAATAATTTTTTTTTTTTTTTTTTTTTTTTGCAGAATTTTTACTTTAAACAATAATGAAAACACTTTCCTTGAAATCCTTGTAAATTTTTGTCACAAATTCACTTGTTTTCTTTTTAAAATTTGAAGAAAAGAAGAGAGAAAAGAAAAAGAAACGTTCCAACTACAAGGAGAAGAAAGTGGAAAAGGATATATTCATGTTTATCCTTTTAATTAATTGGTTATGCTTAATTCCAAAAGTGTGATTCATCTTTTTCATAAATTACATCATTGTCCTTTATTCAATTTAATAAAAATAAACTTATTAACATATAAATTACTTTATGTCTTTTCTTCTTAATGCCCAATATATCTCTTGAATATTTTTAAAATGACCATTTTTTCATTAGTGTAAAATATCACTTTTTTATATATTTTTTAAAGGAATATTTAATCAAAACCATTACGGATGATTTTTATTAGAGTTTTTAAATGTACCTAAGTGTGCATGTAATGCATTATTTAAGGATGCATATGCCTATGTAGCATCTTGTGATATGTGTCAACAAACAAGAAATATAGTCAGAAAACATGAAATACCTTTGAACAACATACTAGAATGTGAATTATTTAATGTTTAGGGGATAGACTTTATGGGACCATTTCCTTGTTCATGTTCAAACAGTACATCCTCGTGGTTGTTGACTATATGTCTAAGTAGATAGAGGCTGAAGCATTTAGAATAAATGATGCTAAGGTTGTAGTCAAGTTCCTAAAGAAACACATATTTACAATGTTTGGCATCCCTAGGACTATTATAAGTGATGGTGGTAAGCATTATTGTAATAAGTAGTTTGAAACCTCCTTAGCAAATATGGAGGTAGAAATAAGGCAGCCACCACTTATCACCCACAAACTAGTGACCAAGTTGAGGTTTCAATTAGGGAATTAAAAAGAATCCTAGAGAAAACAGTGAATAACTCTAGGAAAGATTAGTCACTTAAGCTTGATAAAGCATTATGGGCCTAAAAGACAGCCTTTAAAACACCGATAGGAATATCCCATATAGATTAGTGTTTGGCAAGGCTTATTATCCCCCAGTTATGGTTAAACATCGAGCATATTGAGCTATAAAATTCCTTAACTTTAATATGCAAGATGCTGGACTAAAAGCTTGCTACAATTGAATTAAGTAAACCAATTTAGGCATCAAGCTTATGAGAATGCAAAGTTATGCAAAGAAAGTGCGAAAAAGTGGCATGATAAACATATACTAAAAAGATAATTTGTTAAAAGAGAAAAAGTGCTATTGTACAACTCCAGATTAAGACTCTTTTCAAGCATATTCATAGTCAATGGATAGAAGTTGAAGCATTACAAAGATGATGGATAAAGCAATGAACAAGCCTCTATCCAGTTGAATGACCCAACCTAAGAAGATCGACAAAAATTCAAGCTATAAACTTTAAACAAGTGCTCATTGGAAGGCACCTCAAGTTTTATATTTAAAGTTTCTATTTAATTTTATTATTATTATTATTTCATTTTTGTGTGAATGTTGTTTAATTGTTTGAAATTTGTCTTAGCTTCTACTAGGGTTTAGGTTCAAGTCTAGAAGCAAACAAGCGTAAGACGAGTGTATCATGCAAAAAATTTAAAAGAAGAATGCCATCGTGCTAGGCTATAGTGCACCTTCCAAACACATAAAGCTTGGAATTCCAGAGCCTAGGCATTGTAGTGCCAAGCTACAACGCCTACGGATGGGGGCATAAAGGCAAAAATCATCACAATGCCCATTAATAAGCACACTTAACCCTTATTATAGAGCTTAATCGATGTGCACCCAGGTATGGAATTTTATATTTTTTTTATTAAATTTTTGTGAAAAAAATTAATTTCAAATACCCTAAGCCTTAACCTACATGACCACTATATCTCTCTCATGTCACCACTGTACCTCACCTACTCATAACGTTCTCACGTATTATGTGCCACCTAGTATTATGTATAATACAGTGCGCTCTATACACACCTACACTTGTACGTGTGTTTATCTTTCTTGCTAGATTTTAACGCACACAACCTCATAGCCATACATATCTAGAACCAATATCCTCTCTCATATATACAAACCCAACCCTTTCTTTATGCACGGTAACAAAGTCCCACACCTGCAACCTTGCACACTAGCCTTCAACACACATGCATCCACTTATTTGTGTGTCTCTTCAGTAGAATGCACCACACATGTCATGCATATGCACCAGACCCAACCCTTACCAACCTAGTCTCAGGCCATCTTCTTAACACAACACACCCATAACCCAACACCAGCCCTTCAGATTATACTTCTAAATTATAAACCACCACAATCAAAAAAGGTACATGTGAAATCAATGCTTGAGATAATATTTTATTTTCTTTGGTATTAAAATTTTTTAATTCTTTGAAATTTTTTTATTTTGTTTTTTATTTTTTATTATCTTGGTTGATAATTGTCAATTGTTAAATTCCTGTTGTTTTGATTTTTATTTTTTTATTCTTAATTGTCAAATTTATTTTGTGTAGATGATCCTTGGTGTTCTAATTTAGTGATGACTTACACCACCATATATGCATACTAAATGTTTTTTAAAATGCTTCAATTAAAAATACATTCAACTTTTACAATTTTTTTTTTATCCACCTTGTGCATGTATTGTATAACAATTTTTAGGCATAATTTAGGAGATGGATATACGCATATCATGCATTATAGCGTCGAGAAAGGGAATGATGACATCTTATAAGTTCATAGTGCTATTCGTCGTCACCTGCACTAATTTTCTTGGGGTTTTTTTATATTTCTTTCTTTTTGTGTGTGTTACATATGATCATCTTAATACAACATATCAAGCTCACACATTGCATCAAAAGGCAAACAGCCTATAACAAAAAAATGATAAGGGCCTCAAGATAATAAAGAGACACCCCACTAGATCCAAAATTCACCTGCCACAAGTCCTAGCTATGGTTCAAAAAAGCAAGTCATTGTAATCACTCATTCATAGAGAAACATGATTTTCACTTTCTAAAAGGGGTGGTTATCCTATCATCACAAACATTATTGCTGACCATGGGTGGGAAACCTTTACTAAGGAACCTAATGGTGCTATTTCCTTTCTTGTCATAGAGTTTTATGCCAATGCCATTGATATGGTTCATAAAGGAGTGTGGAAAGACAATTGCCTTTGATGCTCACACTCTCAATGCATATTATAATATGGAAGAGCAAAGCTATATCATATATTACCAATAAATAGACTGACTAACACCTAAACAAATCTTGTAAAAGGTTACCAAACCAAGTGTACAATAGGTATTCAAAGAGGGTATAATAAAGCACTTCAAAGCGAAATACCTTTATACCTTTATAATAATACAAGCTATGGGTCAATTGATTGTAGAGACATAGGAATTGATACATGCAATAGTTATGGGCATAATTAACTTATGTTGAATGCTAGTGGATTCCATGGAACAATAATGCATTTTTATTTAATTAAACCTATATAGAGATATATAGGTTATTAGATTGGAAAGTAGGAATAATATAACTTAAAAAAAAGTATTAATTAAATTAGGGAATTATATTGTTATATAAATAACATTACATCTTCAGTCACATAAAGAGTCTACTTTAAAGTGGATTAGTGAACCAGAAGTCTTAGTGTCTTCTCGCATCTTATTCTTCTTGTGAATTGTTTGATTTTAGTTTTTAGTTGTCTTTCATTGATTCTGACTTTAGTTTAATGTACTTTTATTTTCAACTTAAATCCAATTGTTTAGATAAAGTTATAGGTAGTATTGTGTTAATACTTGTTTACGCAATCCTGTAGATACAACAACTCGGAATACTTCTCTATATTACTTGTGATTAATACACTTGCTATGAAATGAGGTTCAATTCTAATACATCATTATATATTTTATCCTCTTGGAGAGTTAAAACTATAATAGTTACTTTATATATTCCATACTTTTAGAGAGGTAAAGTCACATTGGCATCAAAACTTAATAAACAAAAAAAAAACAAACAATGTTATATGCATTTGTAATGAATACTAATCGAAGTATCAATGATAATATATCATCTAATTCGATATTACTTTATCTTTAGTTTAAAATCATCAAATCATTTCACAACACATCATCATTGGTACATTAGTACCTTTTATAAGTTGTAGGAAAAATAGAAGGAAACAAAATACTTAATTAATTTTAGCACCGACCTTAAGTCTTGACCAAAAAGGGCCCAAGCAAATCTATTTTACTATAAAACCAAAAAAGAAACCCTACATAACTTTATTAAATCATTTCACGTACATACTTAAGAAATAGGTTCAAAACTTCTATTGACAATCAACTAATAATAAGTAACCACAACTAGCATTGAATTCAAACCAAACTAACTCAAGGTTGTTTTCTAACTCAGCTTAAAGGAGTTTGAACTAGGTAGTTTGAACTAAGTAGTCATGCTTTTAGGCTTTTAGCAAACTCAAGCTTAAGCTCAACCCATAAGATGAACTTAAGCTTAACAATTTTTTTCATTTTTCTAAAGATGTTAAAAAAAAGGTTAGAAAATTGAATTATTCTTGGAAATATAATAAACTTATTTATAATAAGTGAAATAAATTATTATGACCAACCAATTTAACGTTTGTGTGGGCATTGAAAACTTAAAATTTAACTTATACATGAGTCATTGTTTGTAGTGGGTAAATGAAGTTATTGGAGTGTATTTTTCTAATGTAAGTTTTTTTCCCTTCACATGGAATTTATTTTTATAGGTGAAATGCAAAAGTCTCACAATAGAAAAATGCACTCCTATAACTTTCTTCATCTATTATAGATAAGAGTTCGATTCTCAACTAATTTTTAAGTTTTTAATTTTCTTATATAGGTGAGATTGATTTTAATAATTAAATTCATCATTATAAATAAATATATTTTTCTTTCTTTCTCATTGTACAACCTTTTTTTATTATGTTTTCTTTTATTACAAATATAATTTTTTAAATTTAATAATTAACAAGTTTAAAATTTATAAAAAAAAAAAAAAAGTTATTTAAACAATAATATTGAACTGAGCTAAACTCAAGCTGGACTAATCAACTTGCGCTTGTGCTCAACTTTGTTAAAGCTCGTTGAGCTTAAGCTCGACTCTTATGAGTTGAGTTGAGTCGAGCAGAGCTAAGCTCAGGCAAACCCAAACTCAACTCAACTCGAATCATACATACTCCAATGGACATGAAATGAAAAACTAAAAACATCAGCTAGTAACTTGCTTGTACACCTGAAACAGCGAGTAAGAAACAACATAAGCTTCTTTAAAATATAAGTAGACTTTGGCACTCACAGAGAAACTCTTTTGTAGTCAGGAATTTGATGAAGACTAGTACTAATGCACCACAGTTTGCGGATTCTTCCAAAATGTAACCCCAGTTTCTAAATCACAAGAAATAATGAAGCCTCCTGTTGAAAAAGAATTAGATACAGATCTGTTTATTGTGGCAAAAACCCATGACGAGATATTGCAATCTCAAAGGCTTGCATTCTTGCACCACGAGCACAACCATTGCAATCATAGGATGAGATTTCATTAATGTTAAGATTAATACATGCCTGGATAAGCTCTTCACCAAGACATTTAGTAGCTTCCTGTGAAGACAGCATGAAGAGCTCCACTAATGAGATACAGGAAAATATCTAAAGAGGATAGCCATAATTTAGCATTGACTACTACCCCAGATTTTTTCTCCATAAGCAAGAAATATAATGCTTTATGAAGTGCTTACAATTGTTGTACAGGGCAGATAGCTTCGAACAGATTTCTGCAGAGTGCTTCCATAAAACAAACACTTTTTGTTTTGGTCATCTACCAGCATAGCATATAACTGCTTATCTGAGCAGAATACTGAAAGCCTAGGCTTTGTAGGTGTGCCATTAAACTGTCCAAGGCATTAGAAAATCAGCACATTGATGAAACAGCCATAGATCGCACCTAATTAAACATCATTTCACAAAGCATAACCATGGAATAAGTGATGAATTGCCCAATTTCACCTCACTGACTAGCTGCCATATAACCAATCAGCTAGACGGGGATTCTGTTTTTAACTCACAATTTACTGTGAATATTACATGGTTAAGCCATATTCCGTTACTGAGAGGCAGGAACTTTAATCACAGAATGATAACCATTGCACATTAAAACTTGCATAACAATATATTTTTCACAGTGAAGTTGATCCCAAAGAATTGCATCAGCTTGACGCAATAAACATGTCATTTAAGATGTGTTCTATAAGCTTGAAACTAAATTAAATGTTCTCGAGTAATATAGTTATCCATTCAAATTAAAGTTCAACAATATGCTTATAATGAGAGGAGCATTTACCATTCTAGAAAATGGCTCATCCATGCGCATTGAAGTTCATCTATACTTATTATTGGAACATCAGTAATTCTAAAACTGTCTCCAGCTCGAAATAAAAATGCAATAAAGAAGTACAAGGTCGAACGAACACATTGGAACAAAAAATAGAGGATATTTACATGCTCAGAGGGTCTCTACAAACTAAATGTATAAACTACGATTTGATTTTTTTCTAATGTCTAAAGATAAAATTGAATTGAAAAGGAAAGAGGGTATATTGTTTGCTTACTTCTACTTCGACTGGGCAAGAAGTTGAACGCTTTTACATGGGATCCAATGAAATCGCAAGTATTAAACAATAGTGGAGAAGGTTTGATGAAAGCCATACTCAAAATTTATAATTATGCTCAACAAGATTAAATCATTCAATTGCATTCAGCAGAAGCAATTTGTAGTCAACTAGTTAAACAAGCAGCAAGTTTTGTTGTTGATGAATTTTATCAAACAGGTTGTGCGCAACACAGAGTTCTTCCAATTTTACAAGCAATAAACGGATATATACTCAATTGACATATATACCCTCTAGAAAAGTTTGAAAGAAATATTTGAAAATAAAAAACTTATCAACATTCTTATATACAATTATAGTTGGTTGTAGAACGAAAAAGATGAATGCTTGGTTTTAGCTTAGAATTTACGATTGTTGTCTTGGTCGGACTAAGATCCAGATTCAAATAAAAATAAATGCTAAATGCTAATTCCCACAGGAGCTTTGATGAAAGGAATTCCCACTCCTTTCTTTTGGTTTAAAAAATTCATTTTCCTAATGATATGGTAAAGTGAGACGCAAGTTTGTTAATTGGGTTAAATAAACCCAAACCCATTATTTAACCCGAAAAAATCAAGTTTAGACCAAATAATATTCAAGTTTTGACGAGTTTGGATAAAAGAATTTGCTCATTATCCCATTCTTAGGTTAAACTTCTTTATATATATATATATATGATTACAACACTTTTCTAATTAAAATTTTTTCAAAATTTTTATATTCTAAAATTCATTTGTTTTTTATATTAATTTAACGTATGAAACTATTGAGTTTAAGCATAAACAGATCAAACTTAGTGCAGTAGCCTCAATTAACAAACATAATTAAATATTAGTTTTAATAGTCAAAAATATTTTTGTTATTTTGCATAATATAGGATTAATATCAGTTAGCCACTAATAAAATTAATAAATTATTTTGCCTTGATAACTCTATATTTTTTCCTTTATATTTTTCTTTTTTCCTACAGTGATTGATGGATGTCAATGAATTAACAAAACTCAATTTTTGGCTAAAACACAACTACTTCCCACCATTAGCTCATCTATACACCGTCATTATAACTACCACAACAAAATTTCCACCCTTGTCTTTAAGCTCAATGTAATACCCCCAAATGCATAAGAAGGTTATAGTTGTCATTTTCCTTAAGTATGAATTTAATTGAATATGTGCTAAGTAAAGAATTTTGAATAAGTTAAAAGAATTTTAGAAACAAGGGGATGAACCAATGTTCTAAAGGGTGAACATCCACTCAATTGTTGCTAAGTGGACAAACAAGATAGCATACCACATTATAAGTGGATTAAGTTGTGAATTATTATGCTACTAAAGTATTGGTTGTTTTAACAGTTATCTGATTCAAGTTCTATAAAATGAGCGTAATTTTATAAACTCCAATTCATCCAAAATGTACGAAAATGTTCGAAACCAATCCCTAACATATTCTCACCAATTTCTAATTGTCGAAGAAGGGGGATCATGATTGGAGAATGGTTCAACATCAAAATTAATGGTTAGGAATTCATGTAAGTAAGAGATTGTTGTGTTATTTCTACGTTGGGTGATATATGAAAAATATTATGATTTTGATTTTGAAATAATTAATGTTGAAACATGATTGATGTTTTATGGATTGAGTATTCCTGATTGTATGCTAATCATCAAAGAAAATGTTAATATGAGAAATTTCATTACAACAAATATGTGATTTGCCGCCATTTTTTTAGCAGTGTTTGTATAAAATTTAAAGACTATCTAATATTGATGTCATTACCAGCATTTTTTAATTGTCACTAAAATACTACTTCTAGTTATGTTTTTTGCCAATGTTGGTGTTAGTTTATAAAAATGCCGGTTTAAATGTGTTTTTATGCTATTTTATAAAATAATAGGAAAAATTGAAAAAAATACCGTTGAAGGTTATTGTGCAAATACTATTAAAAGCCGTTTCTGTTGTAATGTACAAATTGTAATGACACGTTTTTAAAATGGGCATACATGGGAAACCCCAAGATAATTAATTTTATTCTCAAAGTCAAGCACACTTCATTGTACAATTTTATCTTTATTTTTCTTCAAAGAACTCATGAGCAAGTTTGCTATGGAGAAGTCGTTTTCTCCAATTTCATCTTCAATTTTTTGTTAAACATTTTGTACAGGCAGTGGGATACAAGGAAATGTTGCCTTTCCAGAAGACTTGATAGTGTCTAAAATGATTATACTTGTTACATGTATACCAATTTTTACAAAGTTATAATGTCCAACATATGTAAAGATTTACACGTCTTCTTCAGCGTGAGCAACTACCAACTCCAATTTTAAATATCTCAAAAATATAATCATTGTTTGAGTGGTTAATAGTTCAAAATGTTTCGATATAAGGAAAACTTGTATCACTTTTCTCTTCAAATTATCGAAACATATTCAGAAAATCAGGATTTCAAATTAAAGATGGTGAAGGGAAGAAATTATAATGCGGCGGTAGTGCGGGTGGTCGGTTTGTTGGTGCTCTATATTGGGCTAGCTCAAGCAGAAACTTACGTCATTGGTGGTGATAATGGTTGGACTTATTACGGCGTTGAAACTTGGCCGGATCAACAGAAATTTAAGACTGACGATGATCTCTGTGAGTATTTTGTTTAAATATATAGAATGTTACTTAAAAAAACAGATTACTTAAATTTTTTTTTTTTGCCTCAAAAGTTGTCGAAATCATGAGTTTTTAATTTCAACTTTGAAACAATAATTAGACAGTAACCCTCTTTTAACTTATTGAAGTACTTTTTTGTTATTTTATATATATTAACATGTTTTAAAAATGAGTCTATTCGAGTGGACTTACCTACCTATTAAAAGGGTTTATTAAAGTTATATTCATTTTATATTTAATTTGATCTATTCTTTTATATTGAAGCCCTTTTTTGATAAATTGATATAAAAATTCTTCTTACAAAAGCATTATTCTTATGAACTCCATCCACTATTACTGTTATTTCATAAGCTTTACTCAAATTTGTAGAACAAAACAAACCCTAACTATTAATCATGCATGGTGGTTGAAATCTACTACGTGTAGCAAGCAACTCTTTTCTGCATGCATGTTTAACCCCAACTATATATCAGATATGGATATTATGAATAAAAAATAAATAATCCTATATATGTAAGGCAATTTCTGTTGGATTTACAGTATTTTACTATAGTCCTTCCGACCACAACGTTGTGATTGTTTCAAAGGAAGAGTATGACGATTGCAAAGCCTCAGAAAAAGCAAAAGTTTATCGCACAGGAAAAGATCAGATCAAGATTAAGAAGGGACCCAATTACTTCATCTCCAGCATCAAAGGCCAATGCGAATCTGGATTGAAAATAGTTGTTCATAACACTAATTCACCCACATTAATTCACATATTTGGGCTCAGTAATAAGAGTGGTGCAATATTAATGCATCATAATATAAATTTACTGAATAAAACGTTGGCTAAAAGGCCGATTATTGCTTCTCTGTAAGGGTCCTTCGTATTTTGTTCCAAAGACTTGAAACTATTGAAAAAATAAATAGAAATCTATCGTATTATATGTGGCTAATTTAGTGATTAGTTGTTTGAAGAAACGAATTGCAAGTATTAAAGAACGTCAAAGAAATACTTACGTTCAATTTGAAACCAAGTAGGGGTAATTGGCAATACAATTGCTCTTGTTGTCAAAATTTAGAAGTATTAGAATGGCTGATTTCGTTAATCGAAATTAATTAAGATTTTTTGATACTTTGGCACTAATTACTTAACCATATTGTTGGTAAAATTGATCAATATTGAAAGAGAGATTCAAAAGCTAGTTGATTTTCGTAAACATGAATGATGCATATATGTTATGCATGAGAAAATGAAACATGCAACATCATTATATTCACACAATAACTAAGTGTACGCATAACAAATGTATCATATTTTAAGAAATTAACAGGTTATATGCATAAAAAAATAAAGTAAAACCAATAAAATACTCAAGTTCAATATATCTTAAGAAATAGACAACTTATGAATTAAAGAAAACACACATTACAAGTACAATCAATAAAAAAAGTGAAAGTTATCAATCCTTAGTACATAACGGTTCCTCGTATGTAGAATGCCTTGATAACCATAAAGCACAAAGCTAACTTTTGGTATGAGGGTTTTAAATGCAATTCTCATATAACTAGGTTGCAAACATCGGCTATAGTGTTTTTCAACAACAATTTCTTCCTATGATCGACGTTTGTATGATATGTGGTGATAAGACAACCCTATTACAGTCCACAATGATCTATTCAAGTTGGTCTCCCAACGGATTAACATTTTCTATGTAAGTCTATCTCTAACATGTGGTGTTGTGATAGAGATAGACCCATTGGTTGCATGTAGACAATTTCATATACCTAACTGTAGTATTATGTTCTTGCACGAGATCTGTGTGATTTAGAATTTTTGCATATGCATGTCTGACCTTTTACATCAATAATCATTGTATATTGTTCCTTATTGAGAACCTTGTACTAATAATTATTAATAGGACACACTTTTTGGTGTACAAAATTTCTGATATGGTTGGAAACCTTTTCTGTAGCCCAAGGAATGATTTGATTATTACATTGAGTTGTAACAATTACAAAATACTAGTGCTATGATATTTAAGCAAAACATTAGTTGATAATAATGAATATGAAATAATCAAATTATACATTCCTACATAGTTTCTTTGCTTATGGAACCATCACTGAAGAGTGCTCTTAATAAATTCTACAAGTATAGTGATAGGCAAATGTTATGCATGTCTAACTAAAGCAATAAAAGACTCCACAAAATTTATAGTCATTATGTCATACCTCAAGTCTAGAAAATATGCATCTGCTTATCATTTATGCCTAATTCTTAAGAAGTAGTGTGTTGTTTTTACTCTTATGCTGTTGTGATACTACTATATATATTATTTATTTTTATAACCTAGAATATATACTAGCATCACAAACATACATACTTAAATACTCATACATTCAATGAAAGCTTGAACATTCATACATTCATGTATTGGCGAAAGCATAAACATTTCTTATTATATATTGAAAAAAAAAAACCTCTATTACTACTTTTACATAAAGTGTCTATAAAAATGTAACATGCGTGTATTGTACCTAAAAACTCTAATCATAATACTCATAAAATGTAAACTATACAAAATATGTGAAAACTATACAGCATTTACAACATATGATATCTTTTTAAAGTCATCTTATAGCACTCCCTCAACAACATAACAACTTAAACTGTAAGAAAAGAAATTTCAAAATGAATGAAAAGTTACTTAGTAAGCATCTTACAACCTAACATACATAATCCTATCATTAAAGTATTATTGTCTTATCTTATTTCATAACTTATGTTCTTTCTTCTTATTATCCTTAAATTACTTTTCCTTTTGATCATATCATGTCATGTATGTCATATTATAAACCATGCTGAAAACCTTGCCTTAGCCCTAAAGGCTTTCTTTATTAAAATTTGTTTTCTTAAAACTCTTCAGTAGTCCAAAGATCTCATTATAAAACATGTCATAATGATTTGAAAATCTCATCATAAAAAATTACCAGAATTATCTAAATATCTTATCATAAAACTTATTTAAAATCTTTTTTTTTTATAAAAATCCTTTTTAAAATCATTCATAAAACATTCCTAAGAACATTTATGCTGATTAGATTGATAAACACAAAGATTCGACATGTTGGCCATATCAGTTCAATTGATACATAACTAGCACTTTCTCTAATGATCTTATCCTCTCCTAAGGATACCGGTTTTCCTCTTTAATAGAAGTGCAAACCTACAATTACCTTCTCATATCCAACCCTAAAAAATGTCTAGAACATCAAGTTTTCAACTTTTAAAACATGTATTTGTAAAGCATTTTCCTTGTTAAAATATTACTTTAGCATGTCATGTTATGTAATCTTTCTCATGCATTATATCTTATTAATTTTTGGTACTAATTATTAAGGTTTCTTTTAATATTTAGTTATTTAATATAACCTTTTATTTTCCTTATTATAAATCTTATAATTCTAAATTTGTCAATTATAGATAATTCTTTCACAATTTCCTTTAAGATATTACTTGCTCAAATTTATCATGAAACTAATTAGTTTCTTAATTAATTATTCTATATTTTATGTGATACCATATTGTGCACCGTAGGGTCGCATGACCATGTTCTCCCTAAGATCCACAACACGCATGGAACTAACACATGCTCACAATTATACTAAACATCTCATGGTTGTCTCTAACAACACAACAACCTCACTTTACAAAATACAACCACACAATCGTGCACCTTCTCGAACTTATAATCATGCATCATATTCTACCATTGTAGATCAATTTGCAAAAATAAGCATTCATTACACATTCAAATCAAAGTAGCAGCATCATATCCTTAATATCATCATTCATATACATCTCAAATATCCCACAGATAACATTACAATCATCACCAATGAATCGAAACTTATTTACATCTATTAAAGCAGATATACCAAGCCTAAACTTGTTTCTAAAGTTTTATAGCATTATATGTAATAGCCCGAGGTTAGTATGGTCTTTTCAGGCCTTGAATCGGGGTTAGAAGAGAGATTTCTCAGTTAGAAATCTGTTCCAGTGCGATAGGAGGGTAGAATGACCTTTTGTTAGCTTTATATGCAACTTGTGGAAGGAGCACGATCGTGTATTTGTGTGCGCACGCCCGTGCGTCCCTTTCTCGCCATGCACGCCCGTGCATGCTTGTTGGTATATAAACCAATATTTTCCTCCGCTCGTTTCAGTAAGCTTTTCCCTTTTCTTTTCTCTCTAGGAAACCCTAGCTTTTGAGGGAGAGATTAGCCAGCTTTAGCAGTCATTCCAGCCAAGATTCAGTCGAGGATAGAGAGATAGAAGATCTTAGCAGCTCCAGGTAAGTATTTTCTTACATTTTCCCTTTTTCCTTGGATTTGAGCTTCCTTGGTTAGGTTATTTCAGAGATTTGTGCATGTTTTTAGCTTATTAGCATTGTATGTTGCATGCTAGTATGTTTGATTAGAAATGTGGTGAGTTTGGGTTGAGTTTTGGTGTGATCTTGCGGATTTTGACCGTGGGTGTCGAAAGAGGGCTGGATGCACGCCCGTGCATTCGTTCATGCATGTCTATGCATTCTGGTTTTGAGCAAGGTCACGGCCGTGTATGCGAGGCATGCACGATCAGCTTTTGAGAGGGGTCACGCCTGTGCGCCTGAGGGTCATGGTCGTGCGTTAGCCAAGAGTGAGATTTTAGCTAGAAATTCC
The DNA here is from genome assembly GCA_026122585.1 of Anacardium occidentale. Taxonomy (NCBI): domain Eukaryota; kingdom Viridiplantae; phylum Streptophyta; class Magnoliopsida; order Sapindales; family Anacardiaceae; genus Anacardium; species Anacardium occidentale. The sequence continues at coordinate 96,143 of JAJEJH010000868.1, read as the reverse complement.
AGAACCTTACACGGTTGGGCTGCACAACTAGCACACGGCCTGTGCATCTACATGCACACTCATGCATCTGATCCTGCATGCCCGTGCACCTTATAGAAGTGGGAAAAAGAAAAGAAAAGAAAAGAAAAGAAAAGAAAAGGAATAAGCAGAAATAAGTGAATAAGTAGAATTTCAATAACAAGAAGAAAAGAAAAGAAAGAAAAGAGAAAAGAAGAATAAAATATTTTCCAGAATCATATTTTAATCTCACCGCAGAACAAGAAACTTATCACCAGACTAAAATATTTTAATCTAGTGATAGGTTACGATTAGAAACAGAAACAAAAACAGAATCAGAAACGAAAACAGAACAGAAAACAGAAATAGAAACAGAAAACAAAAATAGAAACAGAACAGAAACAGAAACAGAAACAAAAAACAGAAAATAGAAAATAGAAACAGAAAAAAGAACAGAAAGAAAAGAGAATTGAAAAGATAACATGCATGAATAGCATCATTCAGCATAACATGTTAAACAGTGTTTTCAGAAAAAAGTGATCAAGTGATCCATTTGCATCAGTTTTCAGCATTCAGGGCTCGATATCCGAGTCAATTAGTAAGGGTGAATTCGAGGGGGCATCTGTGAGATTTCAGCTTTCTGACTTCGGTCAGATTGGTTAGATTTTAGCTTACTGGTCCAAGGACTGGTATGGTAGGACATTTCATCTTACTGGCACTTCGCTGGTATGCTTTAGCCCACTTGGCCAAGATGCTGAATCCCTGTTTTTCATCAGTTTGATCAGCATTACAAGTATCTTCAGATACAGAGATTTCAGAAACAGTTTTACTCATCTTTTTAGTGTTTTGGATCTTCAAATCCTAACATCAGTTTTTAGAAACATGTTTTCAGTAAACAGGCCCAAGGAAAAATAGCATGATTTCAGCAAACCATGATACACAGTACATGGCATGGCAGAGCATACAAACAATAAGACCAGAATCATGTAGGATAAGAAATAAATAAAGAATAAGCTGCACGATATACGTCAGAAATAAGAAATAAAAGAATTCAGCTAATCCTAACAGAACGCAAGAATTAATAAGAAAAGCAGAGGATTAGAAGAAGTTATTAGACTATCAGGAACTTAGTTAAATTCACCTAGATAACAGTTAGTCAGCAGCAGCAACTTAGTCTAGAGCCTACCCGAGGGTAGAGGTAGGAGATGCTTACTGAGTGACTTGTCACTCATCCCCCGTGGTTTCCCTTTTTACAAGTTGGTGTTTCGAGGAGCTGAGCTTGGCGAACGAGATAGTTGGTGTGTGGGATATGACTTGAGCGGGTTTTCACCCGAGTTTTCAGATATATGTATGTATATATATTCAGTTTCAGCAGATATCATGTTTGTGGCTCGCATGCTTTAGATTGCTCATGCATTCGGATGTACAATATCTTTTATGTTTCAGATGTTATTATTATTATTTTATAAACATGAGTTTTTATTCAGGATACTGTATAGTGGGTTTTAGTGTCCCATCACAGATGTTTAAACCAGCTTCCTCATATTTTTCAGTTAGCAGTCAGAGTAGTACCTACTACTATATATTAGGGATATATAAAAAAAAAATGGTCTACAGTAATATATAGCAGGCGGGGTATTACAAGTTGGTATCAGAGCATGTTTTGAGCCATCAGGGCTAGTTCTGAGCCAATGTTTTCAGAAAAATGTTTTCAAGCATGCATTGTTTTCTAAAGTGCATGAGCATAGAGCCAGCATATCCTAACAGCTACAGCTCGTGTCTCGCTCAGTGTAAGTATCTCAGTAGTAGATTCAGTATAGACAGTAGATTTTAACCCTCTTCTTGTGTAATTTTAGATATGAAGCCCCATTTTCCTAGATTCTACGCAGATGAGGGTAGTAGTTCAGAGAGGTCTAGAAGAGATTCCCAAGGCTCTCGAAGATCTGTCAGCATTGAAGGTATCAGAGAGATGATCAAAGGTATGATGAGAGAAGAATTTCAGCAGGCTGAGAGAAGAGATCATCAGGAATCTGTTCGAGGTGGTTACCCAGAGCCAGCCAGACGTAGTTTTCAGATGCCAGGGCAAAGGCATAGTATAGAGAAAGTCAGTGGGTGTCAGAGATACAGAGAGATTGCATCCCATTTTCAGTCTGTCAAGAGCTCATCAGCCTCCTAAGTTCAGTGGTTCTAGAGATCCAACTACCGCAAAGGATTGGATAGAGGCGATATAAAGTACCATGGGTTTATTCAACATGTCAGATAGAGATAAAGTCAGATATACAGTGTTTATGCTCAGAGAAGAAGCACGGATTTGGTGGAATCTCGTGAAGACAACAGTCAATGAAGACAGTTTGACTTAGGCAGAGTTCAGACAGATGTTTGATGAGGAGTTCAGAAATACAGACATGGTTCATGCCAAAGCTCAAGAATTCATTGAGTTGACTCAGAGGTCAAGTACAGTAAAAGAGTATGCGACCCGATTTAATGCTTTGGCCAGATTTATTTCCAGTTTCGTAGGATCAGAGTTGGGCAGAGTGTAGAAATTTGTTCATGGTCTGCACCCTGCCATAGCAAGAGATATGATGATAAGATCTTCTCCTCCACAGAAATTTAGTGATGCTTTAGGTTAAGCTTTGAGATCAGAGTTGTACCTCCAAATGATGGAAAGATGTGAGAAATTGTCAGAAAAAGATAGGGCTGAAGACTGAGGAAAAGAGCCAGCTTGTGAAAGGAGAGACAAAAAGAAGAAGCAGATAGTCAGAGAAGAGGACAGACAAAGAGATCAGCCCCAGTTCTAGCTGCCAGAGTGTACCAGGTGTAGGAGGAGACATCTGGGTGAGTGTTTAGCAGGTCGCGACATGTGTTTCAGATGTCATCAGCCAGGACATAAGAGTTCAGAGTGTCCAGCTAGAGGAGATGCAGGTCCACCCAGAGATAGATTCAAACTCAAGAGAGGCAGAGCAGACTTAGAGGTGGTGCAGAGGCAGTAGAGAGAGGCAAAGACCATCCAACTCAGTGAATTGGGTTAGTATTTCTTTTCAGATGCTCAATTTCAGCTAAATACCAGTTCAGCTTGGTCAGAAGATCAGGATATGGTCTAAAGTAAGTGGATCAGAGTGTGCAGCGGAAGCAAAGGAAGAAGTTCAGTACTAGAGATGTCTAAGGATGTCAGTTTGCTTCTAGAGGGTAAAAAGAGTTAAGAGCAGTCTAGCCCAAGTTTTCCTTCTGTAAAGTTGAGCTAGAGAGAGAGTTTCCCCTTAGAGCAGTTTTAGAAGAGGAATTCCGAGGTCGAAATTTTCTTATTAAAGGGGGAGATTGTAACAGCCCGATGTTAGAATAGTCTTTTTAGGCCTTGAATCGGGGTTAGAAGAGAGATTTTTCAGTTAGAAATTTGATCCAGTGAGATAGAAGGGTAGAATGGCCTTTCGTTGGCTTTATATGTAACTTGTGGAAGGAGCACGACCGTACGTTTTTGTGCGCACGCCCGTGCGTCCCTTTCTCACCATGCACATCCGTGCACGTTTGTCACACACCCGTGCATGCCTATTGGTATATAAACCAATATTTTCCTTTGCCTGTTTCAGTAAGCTTTTCCCTTTTCTTTTCTCTTTAGGAAACCCTAGCTTTTTTAGGGAGAGATTAGCCAGCTTTAGCAGCCATTTCAGCCAAGATTCAGCCGAGGATAGAGAGATAGAAGATCTTAGCAGCTCCAGGTAAGTATTCTCTTACATTTTCCCTTTTTCCTGGGATTTGAGCTTCCTTGGTTGGGTTATTTCAGAGATTTGTGCATGTTTTTAACTTATTAGCATTGTATGTTGCATGCTAGTATGTTTGATTAGAAATATGGTGAGTTTGGGTTGAGTTTTGGTGTGATCTTACGGATTTTGGCCATGGGTGTCGAAAGAGGGCTGGATGCACGCCCATGTATTCGTTCATGCATGCCTGTGCATTCTAGTTTTGAGCCAGGTCACGACCGTGTATGCGAGGCATGCACGACCAGCTTTTGAGAGGGGTCACGCCCGTGCTCCTGAGATCGTGCGTTAGCCAAGAGTCAGATTTTAGCTAGAAATTCCAGAACCTTACACGGTTGGGCTGCACGACCAGCACACGGCCCGTGCATCTACATGCACCCCTGTGCGTCTGATCTGCAGGCCCGTGCACCTTATAGAAATGGGAAAAAGAAAAGAAAAGAAGAAAAGAAAAGAAAAGAAAAGGAATAAGCAGAAATAAGTGAATAAGTAGAATTTTAGTAACAAGAAGAAAAGAAAAGAAAGAAAAGAGAAAAGAAGAATAAGATATTTTCCAAAATCACATTTTAATCTCACCCCAGAATACGAAACTCATCACCAGACTAAAATAGCGTAATCTAGTGATAGGTTACGATTAGAAACAGAAACAGAAACAGAAACAGAAATAGAACAGAAAACAGAAATAAAAACAAAAAACAAAAAACAAAAAACAGAAATAGAAACAGAAAACAGAAACAGAACAGAAACAGAAATAGAAAGAGAAGTAGAAAACAGAAAATAGAAAACAGAAACAAAAAGTAGAACAGAAAGAAAAGAGAATTGAAAAGATAACATGCATGAATAGCATCATTCAGCATAGTATGTTAAACTGTGTTTTCAGAAAAAAGGGATCAAGTGATCCATTTGCATCAGTTTTCAACATTCAGAGCTCAATATCCAAGTCAATTAGTAAGGGTGAATTCGAGGGGGCATCTATAGGATTTCAACTTTCTGACTTCGGTCAGACTGGTTAGATTTCAGCTTACTGGTCCAAGGATTTGTATGGTAAGACATTTCAGTTTACTGGCACTTCACTGGTATGGTTTAGCCCACTTAGCTAGAATACCAAATCCCTGTTTTCATCAGTCTGATCAACATAGCAGGTATCTTCGGATACAGAGATTTTAGAAACAGTTTTACTCAATTTTTTAGTGTTTTGGATCTTCAAATCCTAATATCAGTTTTCAAAAACATGTTTTCAGTAAACAGGCCCAAGGGTAAATAACATGATTTTAGCATACTATAATACACAGTACATGGCATGGCATGGCAGAGCATACAAACAATAAGACCAGAATCATGTAAGATAAGAAATAAAGAAAGAATAAGCTATACGATATACGTCAGAAATAAGAAATAAAAGAATTCAGCTAATCCTAACAGAACGCAAGAATTAATAAGAAAAACAGAGGATTAGAAGAAGCTATTAGGCTATCAGGAACTTAGTTAAGTTCGCCTAAATAGCAGTTAGTCAGCAACAGTAGCTTAGTCTAGAGTCTACCCGAGGGTAGAGGTAGGAGATGCTTACTGAGTGACTTGTCACTCATTCCCCGTGGTTTCCCTTTTTGCAGGTTAGTGTTTTAGGGAGCTGAGCTTGGCGCACGAGATAGCTGGTGTGTGGGATATGGCTTGAGCGGGTTTTCACCCGAGTTTTCAGATATATGTATGTATATATGTTCAGTTTCAACAGATAGCATGTTTGTGGCTCGCATGCTTTAGATTGCTCATGCATTCGGATGTACAGTATCTTTTATGTTTCAGATATTATTATTATTATTTTATAAAAATGAGTTTTTATTCAGGATACTGTACAGTGGGTTTTAGTGTCCTATCACAGATGTTTAAACCAGCTTCCACATATTTTCAGTTAGCAGTCAAAGTAGTACCTACTGCTGTATATTAAGGATATAAAAAAAAAAAAATAGTCTACAATAATATATAGTAGGCGGGGTATTACATTATAGATCATCAATCATCATCGAAATCATGTAAAATAGAATCAAATACATACTTGGAAGCAACACTCAACATTTTATACATAACTCAACATAGATTTTATGCAATTAACCTAGATCTAAATAATTTAAAGCTAATAATCCATAATTATCATCATATTATCCATCATTATCATTAATTCACATTAGTCAAACATTAATTAACATCAAATCAAGTTTTAACAGTAGTTCATCATGAATCCAACATCACAGTAACATGATCAAGCAAGAATATGTTATGAATTACTTACATGAAAGCTTATGAATGCACACTCTTTCTCTAGACCTTTCTCTAACTATAGTTGTGCCTAAGCTTACTTCTTTTCTCTTTTTGCTCTTTGATGTGTGATTTTGAAAAAACTCAACAAGATGAGAATGAAAGTTAAGAGAAAATTTGAATTAAAACATGTTGTATATAGTCGTACCAAAACACGTTCACACACGATCATGCAAGCAAGACACATATAGTCATGCGTGATAGAAATTAAAAATTTTTGTGCCTTTCTCTACTATATAATGGCAGCCCCTAGAGATGACATGTGTATGAATCAAATAAAGCCTTAAAATGAACATTCTATCACTAAACTCACTTACCTTGATTTCAAGTGTAAAAGCTACTCTTTCTTAGTGATTTCCACATAAATTTACCATTTCTAACCTCAGGCCATTACAACTATCCTCCTTTTATAAAAATCTCATCTCTAAAGTTACAAGAATAAATCTAAAGATCCCTACCTAAAATCTGACCCTACCTCCTAAGTTACCTCATTATATCTCTGATTTCTCTAATACACCTTAACCAAATGAATTTTTTTATTCTATGACGTCTTAACTCAACGATCCAAAATCAGAATTGGTTACTTTTGATAATTTAACTTGTTTACCTATCCAAATTCTGAATCTTAAGCATATAAGAAGCATCCCCAATATAGCTCTTTAGTGGAAAAATATGAAAGACATTATGGTTGCGATCCAAACTAGCTAATGAGCCTAATTTGTAGGTAACACTCATACTCTCTTCAAAACCTTATAAGGACCACTAAAACAAGTTGTCAATTTCCTTTTCCTACCAAATTTGATCATACAGCTACACGAATTAACTCTTATAAACACTTTATCTCTAACCTAAAACTTAACCTCCCTATGTTTCTCATTAGTTTAATTTTTTGTTGATCTTAGCCCTATCTCATACGTTGTCTAATCATTTGAATCTAATTAATCATCATTTAAGTCATCTCAAGACCTATATTAGCCTCTAAGGAATCTCTCTTACCAATCTTATCTTAATAGAAAGGTAATGTACATCTCTTACCGTATGAAGCCTCGTATAGAGCTATCTGAATAGTTGACTATAACTGTTATTGAAAGCAAACTCCATCAATGAAAAAAAATTAATCCAACTTGATATGTGATCTATGCAACAAACCCTTAACATATCCTCTAATTAGTCCTTTTAGTCTAACCATCAGTTTACGAATCATATGTTAGACTAAAATGTAATTTAGAGCCCAAAGGCCTCTGCAAACTACCTTAAAAAACTGACATGAACTTCGAATCCCTACCTAAAATAATCACTCTAGGAATCCTATGTAATCTTACAATCTATCTAACATAAAGTTATCTTAATTGATCAATAGTCATCCTCTCTCGAATAGGCAAGAAATGAGTCTACTTACTTAATCAGTTCCTAAAAGGCCTTTAATGTTTTGTCTTCACTTGTTAACAAGTTAAACACCTAGCCATAAACTCTACTATATCTCTTTTCATGACTGACCACCAAAAGCCTATCCCGAGATCTTAATACACCTTAACACTACTTGGATGCATTATATAAACCACATTAGGAGCTTCAATCAAAATCCTCCATCTCAACTCAATATCCTTAAGAATATAAACTGTCTTTGAATAATAGAATCTCATCTCTCACCTCAAAATACGACACTAGACCATTGTTGATTTATTGAATCATTTAAGACTAGTCATTTAACAACTACTAAACTTAAATATTAGTAATAGCGTAAACACAATCTATAATCTAGAGAACTTTATAGTTACTATCTTGATACGTTTTTTACAAATCTCATATTATAACTTTGTCTAAACATAAATCCTAAATAAAACAACTTTTCTACTTAAAACATTATCAACCACATTGGGTCTACTTGGATGATATCTGATCTCATAATCATAGTCCTTAACCAACTCTAACTATCTTTGTTGCCTCATATTAAGCTCTTTCTACAAAAAAAAAAAAAAAAAAAACCTTAAGCTTTTATGGTCTGAATAGATATTACACTACACCTTTTACAAATAATGCCTCTAGATTTTTAAAGTAAATACAACTATAGCCAACTTTAAAGCATAAGTAGTATATCTCAACTCATAATTCTTTAATTATTTTAAGGCATAAGCAATCAACTTACTAACCTATATCAACACTGCTTAAATCCCCTAATGAGATGAATCAACATAAATATCAAACTTAACTCTTTTATTAGGTAATGCCAATACTAGAACACTAGTCAGCTTTTACTTTAACTCTTAAAATCAAGCCTCATAAACTTTTCCCAAACAAATAGAATCTCTCTCTTAGTCAGAGTAGTCAATGGCTTTGCCAAACTTAAGAACTCATCAATAAACCTCTGATAATAACTAGCCAATCTAAAGGTACTACTACCTCTTTAGCTATTTTTGGCCTTTGCTAACTTAACACAACCTTAATCTTACTTGTATTCATAGAAATACCTTCAGTTAGAACAACATGACCTAAGAATGTCATATTATTTAACCAAAACACATACTTAGAAAACTTGGCATATAACTGTTTATCTCTCAATCTCTTTAACACAATCCTTAAATGCTTATCATGTTCCTCTTTACATCTCAAGTATACCAAAATATCACTAATAAAAACCATCATAATTGTATCAAAGCAATCCTAGAATACTTTATTCATAAAGTTCATAAGCACAACAAGAGCATTAGTCAAACCAAATGATATCACTATAAACTCATAATGACCATATCTCATCTTAAAAGTAGTCGTAGGTATATCCTTATCAACTACTTAAGGCTGATGATACTTAAACCTCAAATCAATCTTAGGAAGCACTACTATCTTTCTCAACTAATCAAATAAATCAGCAATCCTAGGCAATGGATACTTATTATTTATAGTTATCTGATTTAACTCTTTCTAATCAATACATATGCATATTGATCCCTCTTTCTTATTAATAAACAAAATTATAGCACATCAAGGTGAATAAATAAACTTGATAAATCTCTTATTGACTTCTATAACTAGTTCTTTAATTCTTGTATCTTAGTTTGTAATAGCCCAAGGGTAGAATTGTCCTTTAGACTATGAAACCAAGGGTAAAAGAGAGATTCCTAGATAAAAAATAGATTTGAGAGGGTTCAAGGGTAGAAGAGTCATTTAGAAGCCTTATGTGGCTTGTACATGGATATTCTAGGAAAAATATTTTATGTATGGCATGAAGAGAGAGAGAATTGAGATTTTTCTTACATACAAGATCGTGTGTCTTGGACACACGCCCATATGTTAGGTGAGAGATGCCAAAAATGTTTAATTTTTCTTATTTCCTGCCCAACATATTCCATTTAACTTTCTTCTCTTCTTTATTTCCAATAAACCCTAAACCAGAAACTGTTCAACCAATAACTATAAATCAAGTAAGAGATCCAGAAGTAGTTAGAGAGAGAGATTCGAACGTAATGGTGAGAGGTAAGTGTTTCCTTACATCTTTCATTTGGGTTTTTGCATGATTTTCTAGTTTGAGTTCCTTTCATGTGTTTACTGTATGCTGAGAATGTGTTATAGCATGATTTGACAATGAAATGAGACATTGGATAATGATTGATGAGTTATTATGAGATGTTTTGATGATTATGTGCTTAGGTAAGTATTTATAAGAAATGTGTGAATTTTAGCATGCTTTATGATGAATAGATGACATGAGCATGTTTATTAGTCAATATATTTGATGTATGAATGTTTGATTGAGTTATGGTTGTGTTTTAAGTTGAGAAATCTGGGATTTATAGATTTCCAAACTTGTATTACAGAAAAAAAGTTGAGCACAGATCATATACTTGAGGATACACGTCTATGTAACCTCGTTTCTATATGAACATGGCTTTGCATGGCACTTGTGTGCATATGAAAATCTAGACACACATATGTACAGTTAATGCACATGTCTATGTGCTTATTCCTAACTTCACATGCCCATGTAAGTAAGACACAGGAATGTGTTTGTGCTGTTACATGTTCGTACTAGTATGGTACACAACCTTGTGTCTTAGACGTACACCTATGTGTCTGTACCACATGCTTGTGTGGTCAGCCTAAGATTTATAAATTTATTCTAAAAGCTAGCACGATAAAGAACATAGCCAGCACATGACCCCATGTATCTTTACACATACCTATGTATTTGGCATTACATACCCATGTACCTTAAGAAAAGCAAAGAAACTGTCTTAAAGCATTTTTAAAGAAACATTAAAAAATTTTAAGTTATTCCTAAACACAAGATATTTTCAGAGCATAGAGCACGACATGCCATATCAGATATTTTCAGAATCAGATCCAAGGATCTAATAGCATAATTTTAAAGTATAGATATATGATGTTTCAGACATCAGTTAAGGGTATATATGATAAGGCACCTTTGAGTTCACATGCTTGCTAGAGAGGGAACCAACATCTACTAAAAAGCACATGGTCTTTGACCAAGCTCGTTAGAGAGAGTGTTAGTCATGCATGAGTAATTTTATTATCGGATTAAGCTCACACAGCTAGGGTATCGAATCCTTGTACGCATCAGTCTGGCCAGTATAACATATATTTTTAGATACAATACTTTTTAATACATATTTTAGCTTATACTATATGTATACATTTAAGATCTTTGGATCAAAGTATTATATCAGAAAAAGTTTTAAAAAAAGAAAGAATTTTCAGAAATCAAGCCCAAAGACAAGTTTTTATAACTACTTGGCATCTACATGATATCAGAGTATGTATATCATGTCATGTATAACATTCATGAGAAATAAGAAAAAGAAAGACAATGAATATTCTTGAAAACAGATGAAATAAAAAAGTAAGGAAATAAGAAATATAGAAATAAGCAAATTATAAAGCAAGAATAATGCGAAAAGATATGAGATCAACTTGAGCTTGTTACTTGCCAGTGTTAAAGATAAGAAATGCTTGGTGAGTGATTTTATCACCCACCTCTTCCCTTCCTTTCTCTTTTGCAAGTCAGTGATATTAAAACTGAGCAGGAGTAATGCAATTGTCAAATTTTGGGGACATGGCTTGGCAATAGATAACATGTTTGACTTGCATGCTTTATTTAGTTCTCATGCATATGTATGTGTATTATATTTTAGTATTTACTATATGGATAGTATATTTTATACATGAGCAGCCTGACAAGTTTAAATGCATGTTTGATTTCTTCTTATGATTATTGTTAATATGAAAACTTTATTTTCAGCTTCCGCATTCAGATTTGAAAAAAATAAAAGCAATAAATAGTTTTATTATAGAGGTTCCCATTACAAACGTATTTTCAGAATGATAACTATTATATATATATATATACACACAATTGTGCATAGTAGGTCTGTGGTGAGGGTTACTATAATGTTTGGTATCAAATAAATGCTTTGAGTCATTTAGTAGAATTTAAAGCATATTTTCAGAAAATGAATTTTCAAATGCATGGTATTCTAATAGATTGCATGAGCTATGGCCAACATGTCCCAATAGCAGTTTCTCGCTTCCTCTTAGTGTAAGTATAGTGATGAGAAGTTTAGTATGTTTTTAGATGTTAACCCTTATGTTATGGTGTTTTAGATAGAAGAGCCCAAACCCTTTTACCACCAGTTATAGAGGAAGATAGTAGTACCTCTATTAGACCTATGAGTTCGAATAACCATAGGAGATCTCAGCACTCCAGGGTATCTTTTAGGTCTAAGGATGTAAGGAAAATTTTTAGAGAAATATTAAGAGAGGGTTATCAACTGACAGTCAGAGTAGAGACTTTTGAGCTGGTAAGACAAGGAGCCCATCAAGTGTTAACTAGATATCAATATGGTCAAAGATGACATGGTATGTCAGAGATAATCAAAGAGACTTATCATATGTCAGAGTTTGGTCATCAAAGAAATTTAAGTTTTGGGATAGATACAGTAGGTATTATTGGTTTTGATAGATTGCATTTGATCTACAGTTTGCTTGGAGCCTATCAATAATCTAAATTCAATAGTTTTAGAGATCTAACTGTGGCAGAGGAATAGATAGAATCAGTAGAGAGTGTTATAACTTTGTTTACTATGACAGATAAAGAGAGAATTTGGTATGTTACTTTTATGTTAAGAGGTGATACGACGGTGTGATGGAACCTCACGAGGACATCAATTCACAAGGAAAGTTTATCTTGGGTTAAGTTTCAAAGGTTGTTTGAGGAGGAGTACTGAGTGTTGATATGGTATATACTAGAGCTTAGGAGTTTATTGAGTTGACTCAAAGGACCAATACAGTTAGAGATTATGTTACCCAGTTTAATGTATTAGCAAGGTTTGTTCTTGGAGTAGTAGGTTCTAAACCAATTAGAGTGCAGAAGTTTATCCATGGTTTGCACCCTGTTATTACTAGAGATGTGATGATTGGTTCTTCTCCCTCGCAGAGATTCAGTGAGGCTTTAGGGAGAGCCTTGAGGTCAAAGGTTTACTTGCAAAGGATGAGTTTCTTTTCTAGATCAATAGAGAGAGTTCCTGAGAGAGGTGGATGATGAGTTAAATTTTAAACCCTAACTTAGTAGCAAGTGTACTATGTAATAGCCCAGGGGTAGAAGTGTCATTTTAGGCTCGAGAGTAAGGGTAAAAGAGAGATTTCTAGTTAGGAAAGTGTTCTGAGAGGATTTCAAGGGTAGAAAAGTCTTTTAGAAGCCTTTCGTGGCTTATATATGGATATTCTGGGAAGAATATTCCATATATGGCGTGAGGAGAAAGAGATTTCAGATTTTGAGGGGCACACGCCCATGTGTCCAAGGTACACGCCCGTGTACCAGGAGAGAGACGCAGTATATATTTCTTTTTCCCGTATTTTCGCCCAGCTTATTCCTTCAACTTTTCTTTCCTTCCTTTTCCAGCAAACCCTAGAGCAGAACCTATCCAGCCAGCTGCCATTATTCTGGTTAGAGACCCAGAAGCAGCTAGAGAGAGAGATCCAGACGCTATGGCAAGAGGTAAGTATTTCTTTACCTCTTCACTTAGGTTTCTAGCAAGCTTTTCTATTTTTAAGCTTAATGGATGCTTGTTGTGTGTTGAGCATGTTTTTCCAGCATGTTTTGATGATGTTATGATGAAATGCTTGATGATTTATGAGATGAATATGCAATGTATGTTGTGTCTGTTGCTGGGTATGCTTTTGATAAAAAATGTTTGAGATTTGAGTTGAGTATGTTTATGGGCATGAGAACATGTTATGTTTGTGCTTAATTGAAGATTGAATGAGTTTTGGATGTGTTTGAGTAGGATTTTCTAGGTTTTCAAACGCATCTACAGATTCTAGGTTGAGCGCACGACCGTGTACCCAAGGGACACGCCCGTATGGCCTCAAATCTACATGAGCACGACCTTGCATGTTGCCCATATGCATATGAAAATCCATACACACACCCGTGTACCCGAGTGCACATGCCTGTGTGTCTAATCCCAAATTCACATGCCTGTGTAGGCAAGACACGGGATAGTGTTAAGGCCACTACACGTCCATGCAGTGTGATACACGCCCGTGTGCCTAGTCATGCACGCCCGTGTATATGCACCACACGCCCATGTGGTCAGCCCATTTCATGAATGTTAAGAAATTTTCCAGAATATTGCACGCCCAACAGCACGAGAAACACACGGTCCCGTGTGCATTGACACACGCCCGTGCACGATAACACACACGCCCGTGCAGCTTAAAAAAAACAGAAAAGATTATATTAAAGCAAATATAAGCTACCCTAAGCTTTCCTAAGCGAATTCTAAGCATGCGAAACATAAGAATAACAAGAGATAACACCATATCATACATGATTATTGAGCATTGAGCATGGCATGCCACATGTGAGACTTTTTCAGAAAAGGGATCTACGGATCCAAGAGATCTTTTAAAAGTATATATATATATACGATGTTCTGGACATCAGTTAGGGGTGGATACGAGAGGGCACCTGTGAGTTCGCACGCCCGCTAGAGAGGGAAACCATGATTCACTAGAGAGAACATGGTCGTGCACGAGTAGTTTTCTTATAGGTTTGAACTCATACGGCCAAGGTGCTGAATCTCTATGTTCATCAGACTGGCCAGCATAGCAGAGATATTTTTCAGATACAATACTTTCTGATACTGTTTTCAGATATACTATATGTATATATATATGAGGATCTTTGGATCAGAGATTTTATCAAAAAAAGTTTTTAGAAAAGATTGAGTTTTCAGAAAATTAGGCCCGAGGGGTAAAGTTTCATAACAGATGAGTTTTACATGACATCAAAGCATGCATGACATCAAAGCATGCATACAATGTCATGTAACACATACATGAGAAACATATGAGATAAAAGCAAAGTATAGAGCATAAAACACATGAGAACTCTGAAAACTTAATGATTAAAGAAAGTAATGAGACAAGAGATAAGAAAAGAAAGATATAAGCTACTGTAAAGCAAGAACCATATGAAAGAATGAGAAAACAGTAAGCTGAGAGTTCAAGGTCTGATCTAGGATCAGCCTTTGCTTGATGACCTGTCTATGTGAGAGATAGGAAATGCTTACTGAGTGATTTTGTCACTCACCCATTTCCTTTCCTTTCTCTTTTGCAGGTCAGTGAGTTTGGGGACTGAGATGTGGTGATGCAGCTGTGAGGTTTTGGGGACATGGCTCGGCAGCTAGTTTTGAGATTCGGCTCATATGCTCCTATTAATCGCATCTCATGTATTTATGTTTGTGTGTATTATACTATTATGCACTGTATGGATAACATGAATTATACATGAGTAACCTGGGATTTTCAGAAAAATTATTGTGACTTATTTTATGGTCATATTTATACTTTTACGCTTCCGTATATAGATTTCCAAGTATTTTGAGCAATAGTTAATTATTCTTTTCCCTCGTGGGGATCTCTGTCACAGGCGTATTTTAGTATTATTATTATATATATATTTTTATATATATTTTATAGCTGTGCACAGTAGGCCTTGGGGCGGGGGTCACTACATACTAGTTCAAAGTAATAAAAGAAGTATTCAGGGTGGTCGTATCGATAGGATTGCATAAGCAAGTACCAAGACGACACCACTCCTAATTTTATCCAAACTATCGAATACAGATAAAAAGTAAATCTAAAACTAAAATAAAAACTGAAATTAAACAATTAATAAGCATGCCTAGGTAAATCGAATGATAATATGTGAGATGATACTAAGACTTTGGGTTCACCAATTCACTACAATGCGGGTTTTTCGTACAATTGAATAACTCATATTACTCGTATGGCAATGGAATTCCCTAAATTGATTAATATTCTTTCTTAAGCAACATTAATACTATTTAAAAATCTAATAACCTAAATATCTCTATCTAGATTTAATTAGATGAAACTGTATTAAGTTCTATGAAATTCATTAGCTTTTAGCACAAACCTATTATGCTTATGACTATTACATGAATTATCAAATATATCTCTATATTCGATTAATCTACGGTTCATATTCTAGCTGCTTTTATGCGATCTCACCTCTTAGTCTCAATCATACAACAAAGATCTTATTAAAAATTTGCCAAGTTTTTAACAGACATTAAGTTTAGATTGCAAACCCATATGAAATAACATGCTTGTAATTTAAATTCAAAAAACACTACACATTCATTAATTAACTAGCCTTAATCTTATCAAAATTAATTTAGTTCATCATCAAACATAAAAAAAAAATTAGATTCAAACAAAACATAATGAAAAATAAGAACAAAACTAGATAAATTGTTGAATCCTTCATTGAAATATGATGAAAATCTATCTCATAATTGCAATCTGAATAGCTTTCGATTGATTCTTCAAAACAAAATATTGAATCTATAAAAAGTGCTTGAAAAATCTCTCCAAAACTCTACTAGGATGGCTCTCTCTTTTTCTAAAGTTACAATGTAATATATATACTTGGGGTTTGGGCAGAATTTCAATCAAAATGAAATTTTGCAAAAAGTGCCCATGCCATTGCATGAAGATTCTACCTAGGCTATTGTTAGGCCATGCTATGGCATGGAGCTTCTATCCTATTTCTATTGAGCATGCTACAACATGATGACGCAACATGGAGCTTTTGGAATTTGAAATGCACCTCCTGCATTCTCCCATGTTGTGGCATGATGCCGTGGCATGTAGCTTCTAGAATTTGAAATTTTAGTCTTCTTAAAGTTGTAGCCTTTGATGTCTAGTTTCATTTGGATTTTGAATCACACCATTTAGACTTCAGAATCTCAAATTATGACTATTTTAGGGCTCAATGGTCAGAACCAGAATTTCACTAAGAAGACCTAAATTTACGACAACGGTTGAGGGCCCAAACGAACTCAGAATTTTCCGCATAATACCTTTTTGAAAGATTGAGATGTCCAATACAAATTTGGTGAACTAATTTTTCATTAAAAAACTCAAACATATTGAAAATCCTTATTTTTCTACTGTGGTGCACATTACTCTCCTTCCCTGTTTATGCTCTAGTAGCTTATTCTTTATTGGACTAAAGTCGAACCATTGGCTAATCCTTCATAAGTGTCTTTTTGGCTTTATTTCCATTGAATTCATATCAAAATCAATATTTCCTACAAAACCAAACATGAAAACTCGTGATCTCGAAATAAGCACATAATAAGGCTAAAGTGGTCAAATCACCCATAAAACTCTATAAATTGACTATGAAATTATACATATAATTGATATTTATTACAACCCCCAACCAGCTTTTTGCTAGTCCATAGCAACATAAGCGACTTACTAGAACAAAGGAGGAACAAAAACTAAATGAAACACAATTAAACCTAACATATTCATTAACTATCTAAACCATTTCCGTAGGTTGTCACGATTACATTTAGCATATGCAACAAGCTTTTAAACCCCTAGGTGGCCTTAGTGGATGAGTTATAGTCTCGTAAGGGTTTTTAGCAATGCTACCCACAAACATCATTAACCCAATCCCTAGAAAAAAAAAATAGCAAGCACAATATATTACAATAACACAATAGTTAAGTTGTATAATTTTCTCATGAATTACAACAAATAATCAGTACACAACTTACCAACCTTATTTTCTTTAAAAGTATTTCAAAATAACACACCACTACTTTATCAACTCTCACATCCATCTCATTCACAAACCGTCAACCAAAAATTTAAAATATATCTATGCATGCATCCACATATACAAGTGACTAAAAACAAATTTTATAAAAAAGTTTCCCTAGACAAACCATTCAATTGTCTTTCCTTGATCTATTAGTGATAATGCTTCAACCCTAGAAGTCATGACTCTTATGCTCATTATGCATCATGCTTAATAATATTTTTTGTTATTGTCCTTTTCTTTTATACATAATTTTTCAAGGCTTTATTTGGTTTCCTTAAATTGTGAACTAGTTTTTTTATACAAGCAATTGATACTTGTAATACCATTGCCTGGTTACTCAATTAATCACATACTTAAGGTGCTTTGCATACTCTTATCTCTAGTCACTTTCCACTCAAGGGTCGCTCTCGGTGGACTAGCTAACCCCTAACATGCTTAGCAATTAAGACATTAGAGTAGTTGAAATTTTAACTTATGCCATTGATGTTTTCTTTACCGATATACTCATTCTATCTAAGGATCTAATCAAAGTACATTTTCAAAGCCATAGTTTAGAAAATCGTCAGGTCCATTTAAGGGTTTTTAAATTTATCACTTGTATACATGAACACAACACATAAACAATTCCTCAAGTTTAGTCATCAACCATACATACCTCAAACTTGAAAGCTTTAATTTCGTAGTGTGTGTTTCTCCATACTTCTAAATTAAATAAAGATAGGTTATCATATACCAATCATTCATCATAATTATGTATAATCATAGACATACGAGCTAATTCACCACACCATACTAGAATAAAAAAAATTCAAAAATTTGTCACTGATGTTTTAATGCATGCAATCTTGTTCTAACTTTCCCTCACCCCTAACCTAACATCAATATTGTCCTCAATAGCGAATAAGAAAAGTACAAAGTTAGATCTACTTCCTGTATTTTGTGTGAGGTGTCTTTACTTGCTCGTGCATCAGGATTTGAAACTCAGAAAAATTCTCCATAGCCGATGCTAATAACAAAACAACCTCAAACAATATTGTTAGATTACATCTGTTTAACAAAAAAAAAAAAAAAAAATTAAAAACAAGAATAAAGAAACATAATGGGTACAAC
>JAJEJH010000868.1:0-75073 GCA_026122585.1 Anacardium occidentale | reverse complement strand
TGTTGAGCATGTTTTTCCAGCATGTTTTGATGATGTTATGATGAAATGCTTGATGATTTATGAGATGAATATGCAATGTATGTTGTGTCTGTTGCTGGGTATGCTTTTGATAAAAAATGTTTGAGATTTGAGTTGAGTATGTTTATGGGCATGAGAACATGTTATGTTTGTGCTTAATTGAAGATTGAATGAGTTTTGGATGTGTTTGAGTAGGATTTTCTAGGTTTTCAAACGCATCTACAGATTCTAGGTTGAGCGCACGACCGTGTACCCAAGGGACACGCCCGTATGGCCTCAAATCTACATGAGCACGACCTTGCATGTTGCCCATATGCATATGAAAATCCATACACACACCCGTGTACCCGAGTGCACATGCCTGTGTGTCTAATCCCAAATTCACATGCCTGTGTAGGCAAGACACGGGATAGTGTTAAGGCCACTACACGTCCATGCAGTGTGATACACGCCCGTGTGCCTAGTCATGCACGCCCGTGTATATGCACCACACGCCCATGTGGTCAGCCCATTTCATGAATGTTAAGAAATTTTCCAGAATATTGCACGCCCAACAGCACGAGAAACACACGGTCCCGTGTGCATTGACACACGCCCGTGCACGATAACACACACGCCCGTGCAGCTTAAAAAAAACAGAAAAGATTATATTAAAGCAAATATAAGCTACCCTAAGCTTTCCTAAGCGAATTCTAAGCATGCGAAACATAAGAATAACAAGAGATAACACCATATCATACATGATTATTGAGCATTGAGCATGGCATGCCACATGTGAGACTTTTTCAGAAAAGGGATCTACGGATCCAAGAGATCTTTTAAAAGTATATATATATATACGATGTTCTGGACATCAGTTAGGGGTGGATACGAGAGGGCACCTGTGAGTTCGCACGCCCGCTAGAGAGGGAAACCATGATTCACTAGAGAGAACATGGTCGTGCACGAGTAGTTTTCTTATAGGTTTGAACTCATACGGCCAAGGTGCTGAATCTCTATGTTCATCAGACTGGCCAGCATAGCAGAGATATTTTTCAGATACAATACTTTCTGATACTGTTTTCAGATATACTATATGTATATATATATGAGGATCTTTGGATCAGAGATTTTATCAAAAAAAGTTTTTAGAAAAGATTGAGTTTTCAGAAAATTAGGCCCGAGGGGTAAAGTTTCATAACAGATGAGTTTTACATGACATCAAAGCATGCATGACATCAAAGCATGCATACAATGTCATGTAACACATACATGAGAAACATATGAGATAAAAGCAAAGTATAGAGCATAAAACACATGAGAACTCTGAAAACTTAATGATTAAAGAAAGTAATGAGACAAGAGATAAGAAAAGAAAGATATAAGCTACTGTAAAGCAAGAACCATATGAAAGAATGAGAAAACAGTAAGCTGAGAGTTCAAGGTCTGATCTAGGATCAGCCTTTGCTTGATGACCTGTCTATGTGAGAGATAGGAAATGCTTACTGAGTGATTTTGTCACTCACCCATTTCCTTTCCTTTCTCTTTTGCAGGTCAGTGAGTTTGGGGACTGAGATGTGGTGATGCAGCTGTGAGGTTTTGGGGACATGGCTCGGCAGCTAGTTTTGAGATTCGGCTCATATGCTCCTATTAATCGCATCTCATGTATTTATGTTTGTGTGTATTATACTATTATGCACTGTATGGATAACATGAATTATACATGAGTAACCTGGGATTTTCAGAAAAATTATTGTGACTTATTTTATGGTCATATTTATACTTTTACGCTTCCGTATATAGATTTCCAAGTATTTTGAGCAATAGTTAATTATTCTTTTCCCTCGTGGGGATCTCTGTCACAGGCGTATTTTAGTATTATTATTATATATATATTTTTATATATATTTTATAGCTGTGCACAGTAGGCCTTGGGGCGGGGGTCACTACATACTAGTTCAAAGTAATAAAAGAAGTATTCAGGGTGGTCGTATCGATAGGATTGCATAAGCAAGTACCAAGACGACACCACTCCTAATTTTATCCAAACTATCGAATACAGATAAAAAGTAAATCTAAAACTAAAATAAAAACTGAAATTAAACAATTAATAAGCATGCCTAGGTAAATCGAATGATAATATGTGAGATGATACTAAGACTTTGGGTTCACCAATTCACTACAATGCGGGTTTTTCGTACAATTGAATAACTCATATTACTCGTATGGCAATGGAATTCCCTAAATTGATTAATATTTTTTCTTAAGCAACATTAATACTATTTAAAAATCTAATAACCTAAATATCTCTATCTAGATTTAATTAGATGAAACTGTATTAAGTTCTATGAAATTCATTAGCTTTTAGCACAAGCCTATTATGCTTATGACTATTACATGAATTATCAAATATATCTCTATATTCGATTAATCCACGGTTCATATTCTAACTGCTTTTATGCGATCTCACCTCTTAGTCCCAATCATACAACAAAGATCTTATTAAAAATTTGCCAAGTTTTTAACAGAGATTAAGTTTAGAATGCAAACCCACATGAAATAACATGTTTGTAATTTAAATTCAAAAAACACTACACATTCATGAATTAACTAGCCTTAATCTTATCAAAATCAATTTAGTTCATCATTAAACACAAATAAAAAATTAGATTCAAACAAAACATAATGAAAAATAAGAACAAAACTAGATAAATTGTTGAATCCTTTATTGAAATATGATGAAAATCTATCTCATAATTGCAATCTGAATAGCTTTCGATTGATTCTTCAAAACAAAATATTGAATCTATAAAAAGTGCTTGAAAAATCTCTCCAAAACTCTCCTAGGATGGCTCTCTCTTTTTCTAAAGTTACAATGTAATATATATACTTAGGGTTTGGGTAGAATTTCAATCAAAATGAAATTTTGCAAAAAGTGCCCATGCCATTGCATGAAGATTCTACCTAGGCTACTATTAGGCCATGCTATGGCGTGGAGCTTCTATCCTATTTCTATTGAGCATGCTACAGCATGATGCCGCAACATATAGCTTTTGGAATTTGAAATGTACCTCCTGCATTCTCCCATGTTGTGGCATGATGTCGTGGCATGTAGCTTCTAGAATTTGAAATTTTAGTCTTCTTAAAGTTGTAGCCTTTGATGTCTAGTTTCATTTGGATTTTGAATCACACCATTTAGACTTCAGAATCTCAAGTTATGACTATTTTAGGGCTCAATGGTCAGAAACAGAATTTTACTAAGAAGACCTAAATTTATGACAACGGTTGAGGGCCCAAAAGAACTCAGAGTTTTCCGCATAATAGCTTTTTGAAAGATTGAGATGTCCAATACAAATTTGGTGAACTAATTTTTCATTAAAAAAACTCAAACATATTGAAAATCCTTATTTTTCTACTGTGGCGCACATTTTCGTAGGTTGTCACGATTACATTTAGCGTATGCAACAAGCTTTCAAACCCCTAGGGGCCTTAGTGGATGAGTTATAGTCTTGTAAGGGTTTTTAGCAATGCTACCCACAAACATCATTAACCCAATCCCTAGAAAAAAAAAATAGCAAGCACAATATATTACAATAACACAATAGTTAACTTGTATAATTTTTTCATGAATTACAACAAATAATCAGTACACAACTTACCAACCTCATTTTCTTTAAAAGTATTTCAAAATAACACACCACTACTTTATCAACTCTCACATCCATCTCATTCACAAACCGTCAACCAAAATTTTAAAATATATCTATGCATGCATTCACATATACAAGTGACTAAAAACAAATTTTATAAAAAAGTTTCCCTAGACAAACCATTCAATTGTCTTCCCTTGATCTATTAGTGATAATGCTTCAACCTTAGAAGTCATGACTCTTATGCTCATTATGCATCATGCTTAATAATATTTTTTTGTTATTGTCCTTTTCTTTTATACATAATTTTTCAAGGCTTTATTTGGTTTCCTTAAATTGTGAACTAGTTTTTTTATACAAGCAATTGATACTTGTAATACCATTACTTGGTTACTCAATTATCACATACTTAAGGTGCTTTGCATACTCTTATCTCTAGTCACTTTCCACTCAAGGGTCGTTCACGGTGGACATGCTAACCCCCAACGTGCTTAGCAATTAAGACATTAGAGTAGTTGAAATTTTAACTTATGTCATTGATGTTTTCTTTACCGATATACTCATCTATCTAAGGATCTAATCAAAGTACATTTTCAAAGCCATAGTTCAGAAAATTGTCAGGTCCATTTAAGGGTTTTTAAATTTATCACTTGTATACATGAACACAACACACAAACAATTCCTCAAGTTTAGTCATCAACCATACATACCTCAAACTTGAAAGCTTTAATTTCGTAGTGTGCATTTCTCCATACTTCTAAATTAAATAAAGATAGGTTATCATATACTAATCAGTCATCATAATTATGTATAATCATAGATATACGAGCTAATTCACTGCACTATACTAGAATAAAAAAAATTCAAAAATTTGTCACTGATGTTTTAATGCATGCAATCTTGTTCTAACTTTCCCTCACCCCTAACCTAGCATTAATATTGTCCTTAATAGCGAATGAGAAAAGTACAAAGTTAGAACTACTTCCTTTATTTTGTGTGAGGTGTCCTTACTTGCTCGTGCATCAGAATTTGAAACTCAGAAAAATTCTCCATAGTAGATGCTAATAACAAAACAACCTCAAACAATATTGTTAGATTACATCAGTTTAACAAAAAAAAATTAAAAACGAGAATAAAGAAACATAATAGATACAACTTGGGTTGCCTCCCAAGAAGTGCTTTTTTATAATCTTTAGCTTGACTTGATGTTGGTCTTCTTAGGCCGAATCATTCAATAGGGTGGAGATTTTGCCTTTTCTCCATCCATTTTCTTTATAGTACTTCAATTGTTTCCCTTTGACTATGTATATGCCTTTATCCTTGTGATTTACTTTCATAACTCCTTTAGAATAGGCTTTTGTGACAATAAATGGACTAGTCCCTTGAGCTTTCAGCTTTCAAGGAAAATATTGGCCTTAAGAATTAGAAAAGAATCATTTTTGGCCACTGTTAAATTTGTTTCTTGTGGGATATTAGTCTCGCCACTTTTTAGGTTTATCTTTATCAACTTTAATTCCTTTTCCTAAGATATGTTGTTCCCTCTAGCACTTTCACTCTATGGCATGTCTCTTTTTCATAAGAGGGTTTTGTGGCTTTATATACTCTGAAGGTCACTGTTTCATTATCAACTCTTAATTTTACTGTTCCTTCTTTTACATCGATTAGTGCCCCTCTAATGGCTAAAAATTGTCTTCCAAAAATTAACGGTATTTTGATATCTTCTTCCATATGCAACATAAGAGAATTCACAAGAAATATAAATTTATCAACCTTTACTAACATATCTTCCATAATACCTCTTGGATACTTGATAGATCTATTCACCAATTGTAAGGATACAATAGTGGGTTGTAGTTCTCCAAGTCCCAATTTCCTGAAAATAGACAAAGGCATTAAGTTGATACTTTCCCTTAAATCACATAAAACAATTGAAAAAGAAATTGAGCCTATAGTACATGAGATAGAAAAACTCCTTGGATCTTTGAACTTTGGTGGTAACTTGGTTTGGAGAATGACAGAACATTCCTCTGTGAGTTTAACTGTCTCATGCTCCTTCAATTTCCTCTTGTCAGATAAGATCTCCTTTAGAAATTTTGTATAACTTAGCATCTAGAGTAAGGCATCTGCAAAATGAATATTGATGTGAAGTTTCTTGAATATCTCTAAGAATTTTGCAAATTGCTTGTCTAATTGCCTTTTCTTGTTTGTAAGAGGAAAATGAGGCTTGATCTCTATTAGCTTTTTCTCTACCTTCTTTGTCACTGGTTTATCTTCTTTGGCTTCTTTAGGTTTTTCTTCTTCAGGACCCTTCAATTCTTTCCCACTCATAAGTGATATGGCTTTGACATGTTCCTTAGGATTTGTTTCGGTATCACTTGATAGTGTGCCTTGTGCTCTTCCATCTACTATGTTTGCTAATTGTCTCATTTGTACCTTAAGATTTTTGATAGATACTTAGTTTTGAAATCTTGTTTTAGCATTATTAATGAACTTTGTTAGCATCTCTTCCAAATTTGATTTCTTTTCTTGAGGTTAAAACCCTGGTGGTGGTTGCTTTACTAGATTTTGATGCCTCTACAAAAGATTAGAATGATTTCACCACCCAGGATTATATGTGCTTGAATATAGGTTATTTTGTGAAGGCTTGCAAAATTTTTAGACATAATTAGCACTTTCAGAAGAATACATGAATGGGTTACCTA
This sequence comes from Anacardium occidentale, assembly GCA_026122585.1. Classification (NCBI taxonomy): domain Eukaryota; kingdom Viridiplantae; phylum Streptophyta; class Magnoliopsida; order Sapindales; family Anacardiaceae; genus Anacardium; species Anacardium occidentale. The sequence continues at coordinate 68,724 of JAJEJH010000868.1, read as the reverse complement.
CTTGACAATCTATGCTCGCATGACCCCCTCCATATAAGTCATAAACTACGCTTTTCACTTGTATTACCACCATTGTATCAATTTTCTTATTTAATGCTTCTATTTGAGCAGCCAATGTATTGAAAGAATCTATTCCATGTATTCCCACAACTCTCCTTGGTGCTCTATCATTTTTCCATTAGTAACTATTGGAAGCCATTTCATCTAACAACTTGAATGGTTCTTTTGATGTCTTCCTCATAAAGTTACCTCCTACAGTTGTATTAACCAAAGTACAATTAGCAAGCATTAAACCATTATAAAATGTTTGTGCTTGAAACCATATAGGTAAGCTATGGTGTGGGCATTTTTGGAGTAATTCCTTATATCTCTCTCATGCTTCATATAATGATGTTGTGTCATATTGCATGAAAGTTGTAATGTCATTACGTAGTTTTGTAGTATGTGATAAAGGGAAAAATTTTACTCAAAATTGTTATGCTATCTTATCCCATGTAGTGATCGATCTAAGTGGCTATTAAATTAACTAACTCTTTGCTTTATCCCTAAATGAAAAAGGGAATAGCCTTAGCTTGATGGCATCGTCAGTAACCCCATTTAGCTTGAAAGTGTCATAAATCTCTAGAAAATTGGCAATGTGTTTATTCGAATTATCATTAGGTAATCCATTGAACTAAATTAATATCAAATCATCTAGATTATGCTCGGTTTGATTTCAAAATTGTTGGCCTATATTAATGGTTGCCTTACGTTGGAAGCTGTTCCTTAGACTGTAGGAGTTGTATAATCGATTAAAGATTGCTGGTTTATGGCTCATTTAGCTTGCTCTAAAACTGGCAGTGTTATACGCTGATCTTCTACCATTGCTTTTCTTTGGCTCATCAACTAATGCAGTGTTCTTTCTATCTCAGGATCGAAAGGTTCAGTTGTCTGATTTCTAGTACGTGTCATGCACTAGGTAAGAACCTACAAGGCAAATAAGACCAAATAACACCGTAAAATGATACAAACAAAACTAAACAAAAACTAAAATAACAAAGAAATAAAATGTCAGAGTAAAATTAGAAGCACTATATCTCGATATTGTTTAATACACAATCCCTAGCAATGACACCAAAAACTTGATGAGTTAAAGTTTAAACCCTAACTTTCTAGCAAGTATACTAGTTCAAAATAATAAGGGATGTATTCAGGGTTGTCGTATCTACGGGATAACGTAAGCAAGTATCTAAACTATCAAATATGGATTGAAAATAAATATAAAACTAAAATAAAATTTGAAATCAAACAATTAATAAGCATGCCTAGGTAAATCGGATGACAACATGTGAGATGATGCTAAGACTTTGGGTTCACCAATTCACTATAATGTAGGTTTTTCGTATGATTGAATATCTCATGTTATTCGTGTGACAATGGAATTTCTTAAATTGATTAATATTCTTTGTCAAGCAATATTAATCCTATTTAAAAATCTAATAACCTAAGTATAAATTTAATTAGATGAAAATCCATTAAATTCTATCAAATTCACTAACTTTCAACACAAGCCTATTGTGTCTATGACTATTGCATGTATTATCAACTATATCTTTATATTCGATTATCCATGGTTCATATTATAGTTGCTTTTATGCGATTTCACCTCTTGTTCTCAATCACACAATAGAGATCCTATTAAAAATTAGTCAAGTTTTTAATAGGCATTAAGTTCAGAAAGAAAACCCACATGAAATAACATGCTTGTAATTTAAATTCAAAAAACACTACACATTCATGAATTATCTAGCCCTAATTTGAGCAAAATTAATTTTGTTCATCATCAAACATAAATAAACAATTGAAGTAAAAAAAATATAGTGGAAAATAAGAACAAAACCAAATAAATTGCTAAATCCTTTATTAAAAATTGGTGAAAATCTGTCTCACAATTGCAATCCGAATAGCTTTCAATTGATTCTTCAAAATAAAATATTGAATCTCTAAAAATTTCTTGAAAAATCTCTCCGAAAATCTTTTGGGACGGCTTTCTCTTTTTCTAAAGTTACAATGTAATATATATACTTAAGGTTAAAGAAGAAGTTCAATTAAAATGAAATTCTGTAAAAAGTGCCCATGCCGCAACATGAAGATTCTACTTAAGCTACTACTAGGCCATGCTACAGCATGATACTGTGGCATGAAGCTTTTATCCTATTTCTGCTGAGCATGCTATAACATTATGCTGCATTATGCAACTTCTAGAATTTTCATACGCCTCTTGCATTCTCCTATGCTGCGGCATTTTGCCGTGGCATGTAAATTTTGGAATCTGAAATTTAGTCTTCATTAACATTGTAACCCTAGATGTCTAGTTTCATTTGAATTTTGAATCACGTCATTTGGACTTTGGAATCTCAAGTTATGACCATTTTAGTGCTCAATGGTCAGAAACAAAATTTTACTGAGAAGACTTGAATTTGCAGCAACGGTTGAGGCCCGAACGAACTCAGATTTTTCACATAATAGCTTTTTAAAAAGCTTGATATGTCTAATAAAACTTTGGTGAAGACTATTTTTTCATTAAGAAACCCAAACAGATTGAAAATCCTTATTTGTTTGTTGTGGTGTACATTAGTTTACTTCCTCGTTTATGCTCTAGTCGCTCATTCTTTTTTGGACTAAAGTCGAACCACCAACTAATCCTTCATAAGTTTCTTTTTGGATTCATTTCCATTGAATTCACATCAAAATAAATATTTTTTGCAAAACCAAACATAAAACCTGTGATCCCGAAATTTACACATAATAAGGGTAAAATAGTCAAATCACCTTTAAAACCTATAAATTGACCACGAAATTGTATATGCAATTGACACTTATTAGTGGAGATCGGGGTAAGAAACTAATGTAGTCAAGAAAACCTTTCAAAGGGAAAAGACAGAGATAGAGAATGAATTGACATTATACAAGACATGTGGTAGGAGTCACCTAAGAGAGTGTCTTGTGGGTCAGCATGTATGCTTTAGATGCCAACAACTTGGTCACGAAGTGTCTACGTGTCTAACTAGAGGAGTAGGAGCTGAGCTATTAGTTGGTGGAGTTGGTCCCAGTAGAGGTGTTAGAGGTCCAGTTGGCAGAGGTAGTGGAGTTTAGAAAGGTGGTTTCAGTACACCCAGGGGTAGAGGTAGAGGTAGAGGTAGAGCTAAGGTCTTTATAGTGAGGCGAGATCAGGGTGAGATGACTCCCCATACTATTACAAGTTAGTTGGTTTTCTTTGATACTCCTTTATGTATGTTGATTGATTGTGGTGCCATATATAGTTTCGTATCCAAAGGAGTGATAGTAAGATTAGGGTTGATTTCTAGTGTGGCAGAGAGGAGTATTTGTGTTGAGATGCCTAAAGAGGGTATGATAGTGAGTGATTAAGTACTAATAAACCAAAAGGTAGTTATTATAGGAAGGATTTTAAGGATAGATTTGATCATATTGGAGTTAGTTGATTTTGATATGATCTTAAGCATGAATTTCTTGAGTTGTTATAGGACAAAGATAAATTGTAAGAGTAAAAAGGTTAGATTACAACTAGACACTGATCAGTTTATCTTTGGTGAGGGTAGAGTAGAGACCATGCTTATTTTTTGTCTATAGACGAGGAGATTACTAAGTAAGAAAAATGTAGATACTTGGCTAATATAGTATGTAAAATTATAGTTGAGTCAATTATCAAAGAAGTGTCTGTAGTTACAGAGTTTTTAGATATCTTTCCTGAGGAGTTTCCAAGATTGCCCCCAAAGCGAGAGTTATAGTTTTCTATTAAATTGCTTCCTAATATGGCTCATATTTCTAAGGCTGTATATCGAATGGCTCTAATAGAGCTTCAAGAATTGAAGAACAACTTCAAGAGTTGATTGATAAGAAGTTTATCAGAATGAGTTGTTCACCATGGGGTGCTCTGATTTTGTTTATAAAGAAGAAAGATGGATTCTTGAGGATGTGTATAGATTACAGAAAGCTGAATAAGGTGACAATCAAGAACAAGCATCTTTTGTATCGGATTGATGATTTGTTTGACTAGTTTAGCAGAGCTATAATATTCTCCTAGATAGATTTGAGGTTTGGGTATCATCAAGTCAGAGTTGTAGAGAGAGATGTACCTAAGATTGGTTTCAAAACGAGGTATGACCACTATGAGTTTGTGGTAATGCCTTTTAGTTTGACTAATGCTTCTACAGTATTTATGGATTTGATGAACCAAGTTTTTCAAGATCATTTAAATAGATTCGTGGTTGTATTTATTGATAACATCTTGGTTTGCTCGAACAGTATAGAGGAGCACAAAAAGCATTTGAGATTCGTTATTTAGAGATTGAGAGACAGAAAACTTTATGCCAAGTTTGATAAGTGTGAATTCTGGTTAAGTAGTGTATCATTCCTTGGACACATTGTTTCAGTAGCTGTTATTTTAGTGGATCCTAGTAAGGTAGAAGTGATTCCGAGTTGGTCAAGGTTGAGGACTATTAGCGAGGTGAGGAGTTTCCTTAGGTTAGTAGAATATTACAAGAGATTTATTGAAGGTTTTTCGAGTATAGCTAAGCCATTGACTACTTTGACTCAGAGTGAGACACCTTTTGTATAGACCGAAGAGTATAAGACTCGATTTTAAGAGTTAAAACAAAGATTAACAAGTGCTCTAGTGTTGGTGTTTCCTTAAGAAGGCTTTGATTATGATATCTACACAGATGTTTCCCATTAGGAAATTTCAATAGTATTGATACAGTCTGGTAGGATAATTACCTATGCCTTTAGGCAATTGAAAGACCATGAGTTAAGATACCCTACTCATGATTTAGAGTTAGTTGTTATGGTTTTTACCTTGAAAATTTGGAGACATTACCTTTATGGTGTGAGATGTTGTATCTATTTTGATCACAAAAGTTTGAAACATTTCTTCACCCAACGAGAGTTAAATATGAGATAGAGTAGATGGTTAGAGTTGATGAAAATTTATGATTGTGAGTTCAAATATCCCCTAGGTAAAACTAATGTAGTAGTTGATACTTTGAGCATGAGAGTAGCTTTGTCCATGGTTACAGCTCAGAGAGAGTTACAACATGAAATTGCTGGAGATGAGATTGAGATAGTGATAATCAGGTTCTCTAGACTTTAGATAACATCTACTCTATGTGATGACATCAAGGTTCCTTAGAGGGATGATTCATAGGTTCAAAGTTTGGTTTAAAAGGTTTTTGAGGGTACAGTACCAGATTTTGAAGTCAAAGATGAGATTTTGAGATTCAAAGACAGAGTTTATGTGCCAGAGGGTATAGAGTTGAGACAAAAGATTTGTCAGAGGCTTATGATACAATTTATTCGGCTCATCCGAGCAGTACAAAGATGTATTAGATCTCAAGAAAATGTTTTAGTGGTCTGGTATGAGGAGAAATATCACAGATTATGTGGCCAGATGTTTGGTTTATGAGCAGGTCAAGGCAAAGCATCAGAGACCTTCTAGTTTACTTTAGCCTTTGAGGATTCCTAAGTGAAAATGGGAAATTATTTCTGTGGATTTCATATCAAGACAAGACTCCATAGAGTGAAGTGTGGATATAATAGTATCTGGGTCATTATTGATAAATTGAGTAAGTTTGCCTACTTTTTGCCCATCAAAGATAACATAAGCACTGATCAGTTGGGTCGTCTGTATGTTAAAGAGATTTTCAAATTATATGAGGTTCCCAGAGATATAGTATCAGACAAAGATTCGAGATTCGAGATTCTTGTCAGCCTTTTAGGGTACTTTACAGAAAGTTTTGGGGATTAAACTTTATTTCAGTTCAACTTATCACTTACAGACAAATGGTCAGATTGAGAGGATCAATCAGATTTTAGAAGATATGTTGAGAGCCTATTATATGGATTTCTACATTAATTGGGCTGAGTTGTTACCACTGATGGAATTACCTATAACAACAGTCATCAATTCACTATTCAGATGACACTTTTTGAGGTTTTATATGATAGGAGGTATAGTCACCACTATATTGGGATGAGATTGGTGATAAAGATTCATTAAAGGTAGCCATGGGACCAAAGATTACTTAGATGATGATTGAACAGATCAGAGTTATCAAATAGAGAATTAAACAAACCTAGCATCGTCAAAAAAGTTATGCAGATCAAAGATATAAGGAGATAAATTTGAGGTTGGAGACCACGTGTTTCTGAAAGTTACTTCTTATAGATATATCCTGAGATTTGGTAAGAGAGGCAAGTTAGCTCTGAGATTTATTGGCCCTTATGAGATTTTGGAGCGAGTTGGCAAAGTTACTTATGGATTAGCCTTACCAGCTAGTATGGATAGGATTCATGACGTGTTTCATATATCTCAGCTAAAGAAATATGTGAGAGATCCTTCACATGTGTTGCAAATTTAGGATCTAGAGTTGGCAGACGATTTGAGCTACCATGAGAAACCTATTCAAATTTTAGACTATAAAGTGAAGACTTTCAAAAATAAAGAGATTCCTTTAGTTAAAGTGCTATGAAGGAGTTAGAGAATCGAGGATGCTACCTAAGAGGTTAAGTTTGAGATGAGAGAGAGGTACCCAGAGTTATTTAGATAATTCTGAGGATGAAATTTTATTAGAGGGGGAGAATTGTTATAGCCTAGAGGTAGAATTGTCTTTTAGGTTCTAAAACTAAGGGTAAAAGAAAGATTTTCAGATAGAAAATATATTTGAGAGGGTTCAAGGGTAGAAAAGTTATTTAGAAGCCTTTTGTGGCTTGTACATGGATATTATGGGAAGAATATTCTATGCATGACGTGAAGAGAGAGAGAATTGAGATTTTCCTTACACACACGACCATGTGTCTTGTACACACGCTCGTGTGTCAGGTAAGAGGCGCTATAAATATTTAGTTTTTCTTCTTTCGCACCGAGCGTATTCCATTCAACTTTCTTTTCCTTTTTATTTCCAGCAAACCCTAGACTAGAAACCATTCAACCAGCAGCCATAAATCAAGTAAGTGATCTAGAAGCGATTAGAGGGAAAAATTCGGATGCAATGGCAAGAGGTAAGTATTTCCTTGCCTTTTTCATTTTGGTTTTTACATGATTTGTTGGTTTGAGTTCCTTTCATGTGTTTGCTGCATGTTGAGAATGTGTTATAGCATGATTTGATGACGAAATAAGGCATTAGATGATGATTGATGAGTTATTATGAGATGTTTTGATGATTATGTGCTTGGGTATGTATTTATGATTAATGTGTGATTTTTAGCATGCTTTATGATTAATAGATGGCATGAGCATGTATTGGTCGATATATTTGATGTATGAACGTTTGATTGAGTTGTGGTTGTGTTTTAAATTGAGAAATCTAGGATTTCTAGATTTGCAGACGTGTATTGCAGAAAAAGAGTTGAGCATATAACTATGTACTTGAAAATACATGCCCGTGTGGCCTTTTTTCTCTATGAACACAACCTTGCATGGCACTTGTGTGCATATGAAAATCCAGATAGATTTTCGTGTGCTTATTCCTAATTTCACACGCCTATGTAAGCAAGACACGGGAGTGTGTTTGTGCTGTTATAAGCTCGTACTAGTATGGTACATGGCCTTGTGCCTTAGACGCATGTCCGTATATTCGTACCACACGCCTTGTATGGTTAGCCTAAGATTTACAGATTTATTCTAGAAGCTAACATGACCGAGGACACAGCTAGCATACAGCCTGGTATGTCTCTACACATACCAATGTGTTTGGCATTGCATGCCCGTGTGCCTTAAAAAAAGTAAAAAAACAGTCCTAAAGCATTTTTAAAGCAAAATTAAGAAATTTTAAGCTATTCCTAAGTGCAAGAAACTTAATAATAACAAGATATAATAACATGTTATGTATAATTATTAGAGCATAAAGCACGACATGCCATATAAGATATTTTCATAACTGAATCCAAGGATCTAATAGCACAATTTTAAAATATAGATAAACGATGTTCCAGATATCAGTTAAAGGTGGATACGAGGGGGCACCTATGAGTTCACATGCCTATTAGAGAGGGAAACCAGTATCCACTAAGGAGGACATGGTCTCTGACCAAGCTCGTTAGGGAGAGTGTTAGTCATACACAAGTAGTTTTATTATAGGATTGAGCTCACACGACCAGGGTTTTGAATCTCTGTATTAATCAGTCTAGCCAGCATAGCAGATATTTTCAGATACAGTACTTTTTGATACATATTTTAGCTTATATTATATGTATACATTCAAGATCTACGGATTAGAGTTTTATATCAAAAAGAGTTTTTAGAAATCAAGCCCAAAGGTAAGTTTTTATAACTACTTAGCATCTATGTGACATCAAAGCATGCATATCATGTCATGTACAAAATTAACAAGAATAAGATAGAGAAAGACAAATAAAACTCATGAAAACAGATGAAATAAAAAAGTAAAGAAATAAGAAATAAGAAATAAAGAAATACGTAAATTGTAAAGCAAAAATAATATGAAAAGATATGGGATTATATTGAGCTTGATACCTGTTAGTGTTAGAGATAGGAAAGGTTTGCTGAGTGATTTTATTGCTCACCCCTTCCTTTCCTTTCTCTTTTACAAGTCAGTGATCTTAGGACTGAGCAGGAGTGATATAGTTGTCAAATTTTGGGCATATAGCTTAGCAGTAGATAACATGTTTGGCTCACATGCTTTATTTAGTTCTCATGTATATATTTGTGTATTATACGTTAGTATATACTTATGGATAGTATATTTTATACATGAGCAGCCTGGGAAGTTTAAATGCATGTCCAACTTCTTTATATGATTATTGTTAATATGAAAACTTTATTTTCAACTTCTGCATTCAAATTTGAAAAACATTTAAGCAGCAAATAGTTTTACAGGCGTATTTTCATAATGATATATATTATATTTATATACAGTTGTGCATAGTAGGCCTATGGCGTGGGTCACTACATAGTTGGACCAATTCAATATAATGCCTTAATAATAGGTGTTATACCAAAACTAACTTAATAACAAAATCTATCTCTTGTAGGAGCTAATTCAAAAAGATCCTCAAGAAACATATTAACAAACTCTTTAAAGACAAGTATCTCGTCAATGCTCGACCGAGATTCACTTTTACATACTATATTGGATAAATAACCTATACAACCCTAACTCAATATTTTTCTTGCCTTAATAAAAAAAATCATCATACTTTGAATCTAGTCCTCACCAAAAATAAATTGATCATCATCTAATTGAAAACTAACTTTCCTCCTCTTATAATCAATCTCAACTCTATATCTCTTCAAGAAATCTACACCTAGTACCAAATCAAAATCTAGCATCTCCATGACAATCAAATCTACCACTAAAGATTTATCTTGTATAATTATCATATGACATACCAATATTTTATCACTTGTCATAGTATTACTATTAGGTAACTCAATACAATCTCATGATCTATCACACTAGGAATCAACCTTACTATATGCATAATATCTCAAGAAATAAAGCAATGAGTAGCACTATAATCAACTAATAAAAATAAAAGAGTATAATGGGAAAGCAACTAACTAGTTACTATAAGAGGTTTAATATCTACTTGTTTTTGATATACTGTAGTGACCCCTATCACACGCCACTATATGTTATTACTTATAATATTTATCATACTAATATACCTATAGTAAGGGATCTTTATAGTAAAATCTACTACTAAATTTAGCTTTTCAATGTGGAAGCTTTAATGGGAAATGTTGTAAATAATGATGAGAAAATAACGATTCTTTCTTAAAAATCCAAGGCTTGTCATTACTAAACATATTATTCATACAATATACCATAATAGTGTCACACATACACATATGCATAAGGTAAAAGTTTTGTATAAAGCATGTGAGCTAAAACATGTTGTTTGCTGCCTAGTCGTGTTCCCAAAATCTAATAGCTATCTCACTCTAGCTCAGTCTTAAGATCATTGACCTACAAAAAAAGGGAATAAGGAAAGGGTTCAGTGATAAAATCACTTAGCAAGCATTTCCTATCTCTAACACTAGTAGTTTTCAAGCTCCATCTGAATCTTGTAACTTCTCATACTATTTTCTACTTTATTGGTTTCTTATTTCTTTATTTTTGGAAATATGTTTATTTTTTAAAGTGTTTTGGGTCCTTACCTATTTTGTTTCTCATGAAATTCCATATATGATATGATACGTATATGCTAAGGTCATGTGTATGCTTAATAGTTAAAAAACTTGCCCTTGGACTAGGTTTTCTGAAAACTTTTTTGAAATAATAACTTTGATCTAAATAACCTAAATACATATATATAGTATAGGCTAAAAATTATTTCTAAAAGTACTATATTTGAAAATAACTACTGTGCTAGCCAAACTGATGAATACACGAATTTAGCACCATAGTTTTATAAGTTCAATCCTATACAAATCTACTCGTGCACAACTAGGACTCTTTCTAGTGAATTTGGTTAAAAACCATGTCTTCTCTAATGGATACTGGTTTCCCTTTCCAACGGGTGCGTGAACTCATAGGTGCCCTCTCATATCCACCCCTAAATGATGTCTAGAACATAATACATTTATATTTTAAAACATGTTATTAGATCCTTGGATTTATTTTTTAAAAATCACTGATATGACATGCCATATTCTATACTGCTAATCATGCATGATATGCTATTTTATCTTGTTATTATTGCGTTTTAGATGTTTAAAAGTGGCTTAAGGATGCTTTGGAACTATTTTTGTGTATTTTCTTGAGGTGTACAGACATGTGTTACTTGGCACATATGCATGTAGGGAGGCACATGGGATCGTGTGTCTGTTATGCTCTTGATCGTGCTAGTTTCTAGAAAAAAATCATGAAAGTTTAGCTAGTTACACGAGTGTGTAGTGTGAACACATGAGCATGCATCAAGGCATAAGGTTGTGCCCTACACTTGCACAAGTGTGCAGTTACCATCAAACACTCTTGTGTCTTGCTTAGATGGGTGTGTGAAATTGGGAATAAGCACAAGAGCATATGCTCAGTCACACAAACATGTGTTTAGGTTTTCTAGGGCACACAATGCCATGCAAGGTTGTGCTCATACAAAAATGAAGCCACATGGGTATGTACTAATAGGTATACGGTTATATGTTCAATTTGATTTTTATAGATGGTCGTCTAGAAATCCTAAAATCCTGACATTCCCAACTCTAATCACAATCAAAACTCAATTAAGCATTTATATGCTAAATACATCAGCCAATAAGCATGTTCATTTAATTTATTCATTAGAAATCATGCCAGATATCCCACATTTCTCACAATAATGCACCAAAGCATTCTATAATAACTCATCAATAATCATCCAAGGCATCATTTCATCATCAAACCATACTAGAATGCATTGTAAACATGCAACAAACACTTTTGGAAACTCAAACTAACAAAACATACTATAAAACAAGGTGAAAAAGGTAAGGGAATACTTACCTCTTACTATGGTTTTTAGATCTTTCTCTCTAGCCATTTTTGGTTGCCTAACTTGGATTGTGGCTATTGGTTGGATGTTTTCTAGTCTAGGGTTTGCTGGAAAGGAGAAGGGAGAAAACTAAGTGAAATAAGCTGAGCAAGAAAATAAGAAAACTTAGCATTTATAGCGTCTTTCATACGACACACAGTTGTGTGCCTTAGGCATACTGGCATGTGTCAAGGGAAATTCACACTTTTCCTTTCTTCCTAAGCCTTGCATGGAATAGTCTCATAGGGAGACTCATACACATGCCACAACTAGCCTCTTGATAGCTCACAAATTTTATTTTTATTATAAAGTCTCATTTCTAACCTCAATTTTCAGCCTAGAAGGACAATTCTAACCTTAGGCTATTAAAATTCTCTTTCTCTAAATAAAATTTTGTCCTTAGAATTACCTGAACAACTCTAGGTATCTTTCTCTCATTTCAGACTTAACCTCTCAAATGGCTTCCTCAAGTCCCTGACTTCTTCATAATATCTTAACCAAAGGTATCTCTTTGTTCTTGAGGTTTTTCACTTTATATTCCAAAATTTGAACAGGTTTCTCTTGATAGCTCAGATTATCTGCCAGCTATGGATCTTAAACCTATAACACATGAGAAGGATCTCCTACATATTTCCTCAACTAAGACATATGAAACACATTATGGATTCTATCTATATTAGTTGGTAAGGCTAATCTATAAACTACTTTGCTAACTCGTTCCAAAATCTGATATAGACCAATAAATCTCAGAGCTAACTTGCCTCTCTTTCTAAATCTTGGGACATGTCTGTAGGGAGCTACATTCAGGAACATATGGTCTTTAACCTCAAACTTCATCTCCATATGTCTTTGGTCTACATAGCTTATCTGACGATCTTGGGCCTGTTTTATCCTTTACTTGATAACCTTAATATGATCAATCATCATCTGAGTCATTTCTGGCCTTACTACTGTCTCTAAGGAATCTCTCTCACCAATCTCATCCCAATACAGTGGCAATCTACACATTCTACTATATAAAGCCTCAAATGGTACCATCTGAATGGTGAACTGATAACTATTATTATAAGCAAATTTCATCAGCGGTAACAACTCAAACCAATTAGTCTAGAAGCCCATACAATAAGCCCTTAACATGTCCTCTAGAATCCAATTGACCCTCTCAGTTTAACCATCTATCTATGGATGGTAAGTTGAACTAAAGTAAAGTCTAGTCCCTAAAACTTTCTGTAAACTACCCTAAAAGGCTAATAAAAAACTTGAATTTCTATTTGAAATACTGTCTCTAGAAACCTCATGTAATCTGACAACCTCTTTGACATATAGACGACCAACTAATTTTTATCGATAAAAAGTGAGCAGAGTTACTCAACTTATCCATAATCACCTAGATGTTGTTATACCCATGTTATAGTTTAGAGAGTTCGGTTATTAAGTACATAGAAATATTCTTCTATTTCCACTCAGGAATCTTCAATGGCTAAAGTAAACCGAAAGGTCTCTAATGCTCTTTCTTAATTTACTGGCAAGTCAAACTCAGGCCATATAATCTGAAATATCCTTCTTAATACCAAACCACTAGAAAACTCTTCTAAGATCTTGATACATCTTTATGCTACCTAGATATGTTGAATAAGCTATATTGTGAGCCTTTGACAAATTCTTTTATCTTAAATTTGTATCATGAGCACACAGACTCTGTCTCTAAACCTCAAAATCCTATCTTCGACCTCAAAATCTAGCATTGTACCCTCAAAGACCCTTTAAATAATACTCTAAATCTATATATCTGACATTTGACCAGCCTTGATATCATCAAGTAACATGGATACAATCTGAAGTTTGAAGAAACCAATTAGCCATATCTCAATTTTATCTTTAGAAATCTGATGCTACAACTTTCTCTGAGTTGAAATCATGGATAAAGTTAATCTTCTGTTTAAAGCATCAATTACCATATTAGCTCTACTTGGATGGTATCTGATCTCACAATCATAATCCTTTACTAACTCTAACCATATTTTTTGTCTCATATTCAACTGTCGCTGGGTGAAGAAATACTTGAAGCTCTTATGATCAAAATAATTACAGCACCTCACACCATCGAGATCTTCAAAGTAAAGACCATAGCAGCTAACTTCAAGTCATAAATAGGGTATCTCAGCTTATAGAAACATTTAATTATTTTTGTATAAACTTTTATTTTTCTTATTATAAATCTTATAATTCTTGGTTTCTTAATTCTAGATAATTCTTTCATAATTTCTTTTAATTTATTAATTGCTTGAATTTACCATGAAATTAATTAATTTCTTAATATAAGGTCACACGATCATGTTCTCTTTAAGTTTCCTAATAACATGCATGATCGTGATGCCATAGAATACAACCAAGCAGTTGTGCCTTTCATGAATACACAGTCATATGTCATATTTTATCACTGTAGATCTTGGCTAAACAACCATTAATCCACGAAAATAAGTAGAAACATCATATCCTCAATATCATTCATATATATATATATATATATATCTTAGATATCCAACAAATGACATTACAATGATCACCAAATTGAATCAAAAATCATTTATAAGTAAAGTGTAAAAGTTTCATAGCATCATAAATCATAAATCATCATCAATATCATGTAAAATAGAATTAAATAGTTACCTTGAAGTATCACTCCACATATTATACATAATTATCATAGATTTGAACAATTTAAAGCTAATAATCCATAATTGTCATCATATTATCCATCATTATCATTTATTCACTTTAATCAAACATTAATTAACATCATATCAAGCTTTAACAATAATTCATCATAAATCTAGCACCACAGTAGCATAATTAAGTAAGAATAGGTTATGAAACACTTATATGAAAGTCTATGAATGCACATTCTCTCTAAACCTTCCTCTAGCTATAGTTCATACATCAACTTGCTTTTCTTCTCTTTCTTCTCTTTGATGTGCACTTTTTAGAAAACTCAAGAAAATAAGAATGAACCTTATGTGAACATTAGAATTAAAACATGTTTTATATAACTATGCCAAACGTTCTCACATACGATTATCCAAGTAGGGCACATATGGTCTGTAGGACCCACTGCCATGCATACCACTACTACTAAATTTATTTCTTTAATATTATTAATATACTAAAACCCTGGAATATGTGACAAGAATCCTACGAAAAGAAAACTGCTACTATAATAATACACATGCATGCAGAAGCTGAAACTTTAATATACAATAGTGGCCAAAACAAACTTTACATCTATGTATATATTTTTGTACAATATCTCAGAGTACAAACATTTGCACAATTAATCCCACCAGGCCAACTGAAAACTAACAGGAGCCCTTTTCCATGAGCCATGGTCCACCTACTCTTCACCAGCACCACACGTATCTGCAAGAAAGGAAGAAAGGAAATGAGTGAGTGATAAAATCACCCAATAAGCATTTCTTACTTCCTCCAACCCAAACAAACATGTAAAACGAATCGCATAGCTAGCCTTGGCCTAAACACTCATACAAATTACTTGCTCATTAATCTGAATATCATTTATTCTGTTCTATTGATTGCATTAATTATTAATGCTATGAAGTGAGCATTATGGTATCATGCCATGTTGAGTATATTATGTAGAAAGCACTGAATATATATGCATCTGAATCTCTATGTATCCGAAGATACTTGCTGTGCTGATCAGGCTAATGAACACAAGGATTCGACATCTTGGTCATGTGGGCTAAAACAGTCAGAGAATTACTAGAAAGCTAAATATAACATACCAGTCCTTGGACCAGTAAGTTGAAACTAAAACGATCTGACCGCTGTCAGAAGAATGAAATCTCACAGATGCCCCCTCGAGTTCACCCAAAACAACTAACCCGAATGTCAGGTTTTGAATACTGAATAACTAATGCATTCGGATCCTTTAATCCTTTTTCATGCTAATGCCTTGGCATGTCATGCTATGAGATGCTTATGATACCTCATTTTATCTTATTATAAGATCAAATAACCATTTGGAAGGTTTCCAATGCATTATGCTTCATTTCCCATTCATTATCTAAAATTATGTTGAGCACGGGCATGCATGGTGAGACACACGAGCATGCATAGTGAGACACACGGGCATGTATGAAGACACACGGGGCCATGCATCGACTGTGCACCAGGTCATGCTAGCTTCTGGAATTTCAACGTATTTTCTCACAAAAAGTAAATGCACGATCGTGTCCCTCAGACACACGGGCGTGCCTCTTGTATAATTCAACCATGAACATTCGTGCACATGGGCGTGGCCTTGTAAATGCAAGGGCACATAGGCGTGCATTCTCATGTGCATGGGCGTGCGTCCTACCCTACTTTGGTATAGCTTGCCTGAAACTTGCAGAATCCTACTCCAAAACACAACCAATCAATAAATAAACACTTCTATGCATTTCATACACTTTAAACAATACTTAAACACCCTTCAATTTAATTAATAACACATTATTCCCAATTCAAGCATCAATTCACCACATAATCTCATTTTCTCATACATAAATGTGTTAAAGACATTCATGGGTGGAAATTATCACCACAAGTCTTTCTTTTGGATGATATCAACACATAATCAAGTCACATAAATCACAAGCATGCTGGGAACACACATCATTACATCATACAGTCAACACATGCTGGGAAACTCAAGGAAGAGGCAAGGAAACACTTACCTCTTGCCATGGCTGCTTTATTTCTCTTTCTATCTAATTTTTTTAATCTCTAGCTGGATTGAGAGTTGCTAGCTATTGCAAATCAACTCTAGGGTTGGTATTCTCTGAAAATAAAAGGAAACTTTGGCTGAAAAAGGATAAGGATAGGTAAGAAAGCTTATAAACTCATTATCTCTCTCCTCTTACAAGCATGCACGGTAGTGCATCAGATGATGCATGATCGCGCATAAAGGAAAATGAAGAACCTTTATTTTCCGTGCTTTGCATGAAGGAAACCTCCCAAAGAGAATCATGCGTAAGCCACACTAGCTCTGGAAACTTACCATCTCACCCCTAATATCTTCTAACTCCCAATCTAATGCTAAATCTTACTTCTAATCCCAAACTCTAGCCTAAAAGACATTTTTTATCCTGGGATGCTACCTGGTCGTATATGACAAAAATAAACAATTTTTATGCCTTTCTATTTTGTACATATGGTAGCCCTTAGAGGTAACATGTGTACAAGCCAAATAAAACCTTTAAATGATAATTATATTCTTAAACTCATCTCAATTTTTAAATGTAAAAACTAGTCTTTCTTACCAATTTCCACCTTAATTTACCATTTCTGACCTTAGGCCATTATAGTTGCCTAGTACCTTAAATGTTGTATCAAAGTCTATCATTATATAAGGCTTTATTGCTTCATAGTATAGAGGTGCCAATCGTGAGTTAACCTTGAATTTTAATCTTTATGTTACCCAATCTGTGGTGGAAACAACATCTATGATGAATATTGAGGAACACTTCATCAACAACAAATATGATACTGACATATTAATTTGAAATTATAATCAATTCTAGCACATGACCTATATAATCCCTCAACCTAGTAAAAAATTAACTCTATGTTGCATAATCTTTACTACCTCTAATGTCAAATGCAACAAAGTATATCTAATTATTTTTATCTTTTGTAATGGCAATAAATAGTCTAAAAATATGTATTTTTTAAGGGTGCCCTATTAATGTATAGGCTGGTTGAATAGTCTTTTAAAATGCTTAAATACTATAATCTATCACCATGAAAAAAATTTTAAATCTATGATGTTCATTAGTCTCGATATTTATACAATTACTAGAGTTATGATGCATTAAGTTAAGACAATAATCTAGTAGGAAGACAAATGACTCCTCTTATATGCCTCGGAGTGCTCCAAGCCTAGAAATAAAAATGTTGATTTGATACTTTTATGTAATGCCCACTATAATTTCCTTTGGTTGATATATGGTCAACTACTATTTGATCCAATACCTAAGCTTCAGTTTGTCACTGATATGACATTATTTGATATTTTGTACATGTGTGTTTAGCTATCATGCTTTATAACTAGAAGAACTCTAACTCTTTAATTTTAGTTGCTCGTACATGTCATGTACACAATTGGTTATGACATACCACCTACCATTTATTTGTTGTTGAATTTGTCATTTTAAATTGATATTTATTCTCTGTAGAATGTCTTTTGAATGCATCTATAACACTTTGTTTTACTAGGAAATATGTTTTTCACTTTATAATTGTTGCCTTTTTTTTTTACTCTTGAGGCTCATAATGTAAGAGGTAGGTCAGGGCGGTTAGACAACCATTTAAAATCTATAGTTGGCACATTTTACAGATCAAATTCTATATGACCATACATAATATTTGGCTCCTAGGCATCACTCAAAGTTGTTGTAGCATATGGAACATGTGTTTTCTACTCAAACTCTCGTCCTTTAGTAGGAATATTATCTCTATAATTCTCAAGGCGAAAAGATTCCTACGTAGGTATATTATGCAAAACATAGAAGTAGTCATCATTAAATTCTTCTTTTATATTGTTTTTTGCTGTAACAACCCTTATCATGTAATCATCCTCATTTTCATCTAAGTCATTTGCATTGTCATCGTGTACAACATTTATAGAGACCTCCTCGAACTCCTAGTTTGTTACTTGTGGCTATTAGAAATCATAATATTTATTTGATGTTGATGGAAGAACCATTAGATGGGTGGCTTTAATATAAAGTAAAATGCACTCTTTTAATTGAATAAAGAGTCCAATAAGGTATTCTACATGTCGATCACATGTAATCACCAATGGCTTCTTATTTTTAAGATTTTTAAGTCTCATAGATAACTCAATCTTATTTATTGTTTGGTTTATATGAAGAATTTCACACAACAACTGGATTAATTTTTCTAACGTTATGTCCACTGAGATTTTGATAACATCTTTCCAACCTCAAACACAAGTCAATATGTTTTCATTCTTATTTTCCAGCCATTCACCTTTATAACAAACCAAAACATACCCTAACATTTTGACCAAACCTACAATAACAATATATCAATCCTCAAGTGCATGTCTAATATATTAATTTTAAATTTGAGGGTCTAAGGATTATAATTTAAGGTTTTAGATTAGGTTAACGAGCTATATTTATGTTTTGTTTATAGTTTAAGGTTTATGATTATATTTACACTTAGGTTTAGAGTTTATGGTTTGAGGTTTAAGTTTTACGTTTAGTTTCATATTTATGGTTTATAGTTTTCAATTTAAAGTTAGGTTTATGTTTAGTATTTAGAGTTTAGGGTTATATTTTATGGTTAGGTTTACTTTTAAAGTTTCAGGATTAGAGTTAAGAGACTAGGTTTATTTTTCTGGTTTTTAACCCTTATATAATCAAATATCAATAATATACCTCTATCTATGACAAATTTTCATTTAACCTCAAATGATAAAATTCAATTAACTCCTCCATGTTATATAGAATTTTTATTTCACTCCAACATTATAAATATAAATGAAGTCCTATTTAAGAAAATATCAATATAGGCTTAATCATATAACACTAACGTGATAAATAGTCATTAACCCCTGCATGTTATATAAATTTCTATTTTACCCCCATTGTAAAATATCAATTAAATCCTATATGAGAACATATCAATATAATCTCAACATAATAAATATCAATCAATTAACCCCTCTATATTATATAAAATTTTTATTCACCCTAATATTGAGTAATATTAATTAAATTCTATATGACAAATATACCCCCGATCATTTAACCCCAAAATGATAAATGATTAATTAACCCCTCTATGTTATATAAATTTTTATTTCACCCCAACATTGTAAAATATTAATTAAGTCCTATATGATAAATTATCAATATGCCCCCAATTTTTTAACCCTAGGTATTAAATAATTAACATTGTAAAATATCAATTAAATCTTATATGACAAGATATCAATATACTTCTAATATTTTATTTCACCCCCTTTATTCTTGATAATAACTATTAAACCTTAAATTCAATGTTAGTTAAGTTGTAACTCAAATTTATATCAACATTTGGATAATTGGTTTTTCTTTCTTGAACTTGAACAAAAAAGTTTCGTTTGCTTCAAATTTGATATGCATTCTTTTGGTGTAAATGGGTGCTTACATAAAAAATATAAAGAGTATAATATAATTATGATAATTAAGGATAAAATTGAAATAAATAATATCATAATTGATAAAATTGAAAATGTGATCATTTTGACTAAATTTTAAAATGACAAAACTAACTACTTTTAATTTTATTTTATTTTAGTTAATTATTTTATTTTATTTAAAAAAATTTTAAAGATTAAAATTGAATAATATTAATATTTTATTAATTGTAATTTAAGGAGATAAGAGTTTGATTTGACTTTTCAACTAAAGTAATAGAGGTACTTAAATACATTCATTGTCGAATGCTAATTTCGAGTAGAAGTTTTTGAACTCAATTTTTTAGCTCAAGGATGGTTTGAATAATGATAAGGAAAACTTTATACTTTTAACGTTATATTAAAGTGAAAGCTTTAATTAAGCACTGAAAAATTGTGATAAATCAAGAAGATCCAAATAATTGCCCATTCAGAATTCAAAGTACATAGACTGAATACATACAAGGTGGGCAACACCATGCACATGTATACATTAAGCCCATGAAATTGATGCGTGAAGAATTTGTTGGATGAAGACCAAGTCTTACAACAATGTCATAGCTATTTTATTGTTGCAGAATAGGTCAATTAGTTAATTTGACTTTTTGAATAAATCTTGACTATTTATTAAGTAGCCATTGAGTCTTTAAGATTAGAAAAGTAGGTGAGTTTTATTTCTATTTAAACTTCATGTGTTACAATCGAAGGCATTCATTTTTTTTTTCTACAAATAAAAACATTAAAGGTTATTTTCTCACCAAAAGCAAAATTCTAATTTCTTCCAATGTTAATCAGCTTGTTGGGACCTATCAATATTATTAGAGCTACACACCATGACAACTAATAAGGAACATATTGAGCATTTGGAGGTGGGGCTTTAAGGACTCTAAGGCTAATTTAGCAAGATAGAGTTAGGTGTCATAGACAAGTTGCAACAATTAGAAACTACAATTAGCAGAATCTCAAAAGCAATACTTTTAAGACAAGAATTAACTACTAATACCTTATAGCATAATGGGTAGTCCATGAATGGGAATTCTCAAACTTAAGGGAGGAATTCTGACAAAATACTGATGGAGGGTGACTAATGTTCTCTTTCAAATTGGCAAACTTGAATTCCCAAAATACTTGAGTGATGACCCCACTGAATGGTTTACTCATGTCGACCAATTTTTTAAATACAGGGCACTTTACTAACACAAAAGGTGACCTTGGCTTCTTTTCATCTAGAGGGTTAAGCCAACCAATGGTGGTAGTGGTTGTGATAAGCTTACCAAGAGGAAAAGAAAGAGGTGACTTAGGAGATTTTTGTTGAAAAATTATGGTTACAGTTTAGTCCTACCAACTGTGAGGACTTTGATGAATCTTTATTAAAAATAAAACAAATTGGCTCCTTACGAGAATATCAAAAGGAATTTGAGAGGTTGGGAAATATAATACAGGGATGGACCCAAAAGGCTTTAGTAGGCATATTTATGAGTAGCCTTAAGCATGAAATTGTAAATGGCATTAAGATGTTCAAATTGAAGTCCTTGAAAGATGTTATCAGCTTGGCTCAAATAAGGGATGAACAATTAACTTGACAACGAAAGTTACACACCCTTTTGCCTAACAAGTTACTTCATCTCAAACACAAAGCAAGACAACTACACTAATAAAGCTCCTCACCTGGGTCTTTGTTTTAATTGTGACACAAAATTTACTCCAGAATATAGATGCAAAATACCACAGTTGTTACTGCTAGAAGGAAATCTAGAGGATCAGATGATGAAAGACTAGAAACACATATCATCAACCAGGAGAAACCTAAAATATCACTACATGTTCTCACTGGATAGTCTATAGCCTAGACTGTAAGAGTTTCAACCCAAGTATGACCTTATGAATCGATTGTTCTTATTGATAGTGGGTTAACACACAACTTGATCAATAAGAAGGTAGTTGGCTTACTACAATTACCAATGGTCCCAAGCAAACCTTTTAATGTGAAAATGGCCAATAGGGATCCTTTGAGATGTAAGGGGAGGTTTAAAAATGTTTCAATCCTACTATAAGGTATACCTTTTACCATCATTCTATATTATTTACCACTTATAGCACTAATATGGTGCTAGGAATTCATTGGTTAGCATAGTTAGGCATGATGAATTATAATTGGAAGCAAATGACGATGGAATTTCATTAGAAGGACCAACATCATCAATAAGTTTATGACATGTTAAAATTAGGGTTAATTATACCAAGCACCAGTCTTTTTTCTTCTCCTATTCTTTTAGTTAAAAAGAAATATGACACTTGAAGATTTTTCACTAATTATAGGGCTCTCAATGCTGTAACCATTAGAGATAGATTTCCAATCCCTACTGTTAAGGACATGTTAGATGAAGTTTATGTGGCTAACTTATTTACCAAACGTGATTTAAGATCAAACTACCACCAAGTATGGGTGCACCCACTAGACATGCATGAAACAACCTTTTGAACACATAATGGTCATTACGAATATCTAGTCATGCCCTTTAGAATGTGTAATACTCCCTTAACTTGTTAAGCTATTATGAATTCTATATTCCTCCTATACCTTCGAAAATTTATATTAGTCTTCTTTATTGATATTTTAATTTATAGTCTCAATTGGACCATGTATCTTGAACATTTTCAAAAGGCTTTTGAAATTTTAAAGCATCACAACATTTTCATCAAAATTAGCAAATGTGTATTTGGCCAACAGGAAATAAAATATTTGGGTCATATTGTAACTTTAAAAGGTATGGAAAATGAAAAAATAAAAGCAATGCTTGAGTGGCCTAGACCCATTAATGTCTTTGAATTATGGGGTTTTTTGGGCCTCACAAGTTATTATAGAAAAATGTTTCATAACTATGGGATTATAACTCGACCTCTGACTAACCTTTTGAAAAAAAAGGCAATTCGCATGGTTAGAAGAAGTAGAAAATTCATTCATAGTCTTAAAACAAGTTGTAATAGCCTAAAATTAGAACTATCTTTTTAGGCTTTGAGATCAAGGGTAAAAGTGAGATTTCTTGATAGAAGGTAGATCAGAGAGGGTTCAGGGGTAGAAGAGTCCTTTAGAAGCCATTTGTGGCTTGTACATGTATTTTTTAGAGAATATTCCATGTACGACACGAAAAGAGAGAAAAGTGAGATTTCCATAAGACACACAATCATGTGCCTAAGACATATGACCGTGTGCCTAAGATACATGACCATGTGTCATGTTATTTAGCCATATATATGATTTTAATTTTTTAGTTGCATAGTTCCTAGCTTTTATCTTCTTCTTCACCTTTATTTCCTAGTGAACCCTAGAGTCGAGAGAGATTAACTAGCAACTTGGCTTCAAATTAGAGATCCAAAGACTCATAGAGAGAGAGCAAGCTTCCATGGCAAGAGGTAAGTGTTCCCTTACCTCTTTCACTTTGTTTTATAGCATATTTCTTTGTTTCCTAAGTTTTAAGTATGCTTGCTATGTTATTACGGTTTTCTTAGCTTGGTTGAGTGATTAAATGATGATTCTATGGTTGATTGAGTGGCAAATTTCATGATAATATGTGTATGTATTGGTATACATGTGTTATATGTTTTATTCATGAGATGTGACATGATTGAGATTGGATTTGGATGAATGTATGCATGCTAGCAAAAGCTTTGAGTTATGTTAATGCTTGATTGAAATTTAGAAGTGTTTTGGTTGGGATTTCTGGGTTTCTAAATGTTATCTACAAAAATCAAGTAGAGCACACGACTGTACACCCATTAGTACACACCTATGTGGCCTTAAATCTATATAAACACGACCTTGCATGGCACCTGTATACATCTAAAAAACCTAGACACACGTTGGTGTGACTAATACATATAGCCATATGCTCGTTCCTAATTCCACATGCCTATGTAAGCAAGACACAAGAGTGTTAGATGATAGTTACATGCCCATGTAAGTATGAGAGACAGTCTTGTACCTTGAATGCATACTCGTGTGTTCACACCATATGCCTACTATGTGGCTAGTCAAAGTTTCATAAATTTATTCCAGAAACTAGCATAACCGAGCACATGCCATACGCATAGCCTCGTGTACCTTCTAATACGCCTGTGTGTCAAGTAACACATGCTCGTATACCTTAAGAAAAGCACAAAAACACTTCTAAAATAGATATAAGCCACTTTAAGACATTTCTAAGCTTACAAAACTTAATTACAATAAGATATAACTACATATCATTCATGATCAGTAACATACAACACGACATTCTATATCAGAGTTTTCAAAAATAGATCCAAAGATCTAATAGCACATTTATAAAGTATAAATATATAATGTTTCAGACATCAATTAAGGGTAAATATGAAGGGCTGCCTATAAGTTTGCACACTTGCTATAAAGGGAAACCAATATCATCTAGAGAGGAGATGGTTATTGACCAAGCTCGTTGAAAATAGTGCTAGTTGTGCATTAGTAGATTTCAGTAGGATTGAGCTCACACGGCTAGGGTGTCAAATCCCTATATTCATCAATCTGGCTAGTATAACAGTTATTTTCAAATACAATATTTTTTGATTCAGTTTTTAGCATATACTATATGTATATATTCAACATCTTTAGATCACAACTTTTATTTCAAACAGAGCTTTTAAAAAACCATGTCCAAGGGCAAGTTTTATAACTATTTAGTATTGACATGACATAAGAGTATGCATATCATATAATGTATAACATTCATGAGAAACATAACAGAAACAAATAAAGAATACCATAGAAAATATATGCATTTCCAAAAATGAGGAAATAAGAAAACAATAGCACAGTGAATAGCGTGACATATTATGACAGTCATTTTGTGCTTGAAACCTGTTAGTGTTAAAGATAGGAAACGTTTGTTTAGTGATTTTATCACTCACCCTTCTTTTTTTGTTTCTTTCTTACAGGTCAGTAATATTAGAGGGCTGAGTAGGAGCGAAACAGTTGTTAGATTTTGGGGAAATAGTTAGGCAGCAAATAGCATGTTCTTGACTCATATGTTTTTATTTAGTTTTAGTCATGCATATGTGTGTATTATACTGTAAATACATATTATATGAATAATTTACTTTATAAGTAAGTCACCTGGGGATTTTAAATGCATATTCAGTTTCCTTCATATTACTGTAAATAGTAAATTATACTTATAGCTTTCGCATGCACAAATTTTAAATTTTAACAACAAATTTTACTATAAAGATCTCGATACAGGTATATTATATTTATAATTTATATTATATTTAGCAATATACAGTGACCTACGACAAGGGACACTATAGTGTTTTGGTATTAGAGCATGTTATGTGCCATCAAAGTATATTGGAGCCCTATTTAAAAAAAAAATTGTTTTCACATGCATTGTTTTCCATGAATTGCATGAGCATAAAGCCAGCATATCTCAACAGCCATTGCTCGCATCTTCTTAATCCCAACCCTTTGTGCTTATGATTCCCTAGATAGGAGATCCCATCTCTTTAGATTTATAGGTAATGAGAGTAGTGCCTTAGTTAGTAAGACCTATGAATACTAGTGATGCTAGGAAGTCTCAGCACTCCTGAGTATCTCTCAAAGTATGAGATATCAGAGAAATAGTCAAAGAGGTTATGAAAGAAGGGTTATAACATACAGATAGGGTAGAGACCTAAGAGCCTATCAGAGGCGAGCTCTATCAAGGGTAAGATAGAGGTTACTTTAAGTAGAGAGTAGAAGGTTATCAGGTACCAGGATTTGAATTTCAAAGAGATCAGAAGGTACAAGTGGTTTAAAAAGGTTTATCTAATATATAGTTAGTTTAGAGCTCATCAACTATCTAATTTTACTAGTTTCAGAGATCTTATAATAGTTAAAGACTGGATAGAGATAGTTAAGAGTGCACTGAGGTTGTTTACCATGACAGATAGAGAAAATGTAAGGTATGATACATACATGCTCAGAGGTGAATCTAGGGTATGGTAGAACCTTATGAAGATATCAGTTGTTAAAGAGAGTTTCTCATGGGATGAGTTTAGGAGACTTTTTGATGAGGAGTACTATAGTACAGATATGGTTCATGTTAAAGCTCAAGAATTTATAGAGTTAACTTAGGGTACAAGTTCAGTGAAAGACTATGCTACCAAATTTAATTAGTTAGTGAGGTTTGTCCCCGACATGACAACTTTAGAGACAACTAGAGTACAGAAGTTTATGTATGGATTACACCTTGCTATTACTAGAGATGTTATGACCAGATCTTTCCCTTTTTAGAGATTCAGTGATGCTTTAGGAAGAGTTTTGAGGTTAGAGGTGTATCCATAAAGAATAGGCATATTTATTAAACCAATAGAGAGAGTTCCAGATAGAGGTAGTAACAGATGCAAGAGACTCATGCCATCTAATAAGTATACTAGAAAAAAAAATAGAATTACCGATATGTAAGACTTATGGCAGAGACATCCAAGGGAATGCTCATAAATCAAAGTGTGTGTTTTAGATGTTAGCAACCTGGGCATAGATTATTAGAGTGTCTAGTTGGTAGTGGAGCTAGTAGAGGTGTTCCTAGTCTAGTAAATAGAGGTAGTGGAGTAAGAAGATGAGGTCTCAGTGTTCTTGAAGGAGATGTCGGTCTTTTTAGTAGAGGTAGAGCCAAAGTGTTTGTAGCCAAACAAGATCAAGTAGAGGTTACTCCGCATGCAATTACTAGTTAGTTGCTTTTCCTTGATACTTCTATTTATGTGTTGATCATTGTGGTGCCACATAGAGCTTCATATCCAGAGAAGTAGTATAGAGTTTAGGGTTAATCCCTAATATGGCAAATAAGAGTATATGTGCAGAGATACTAAATGGTGGTATAGTTTCGAATGACTAGGTACTCATAGATTAGGTGATTAAGATTATGGATAAAAGATTGAGAGTATACTTGATCATGTTGGAGTTAGATGATTTTGACATAATCTTAAGCATAGATTTCTTAAGTAGTTATGGGATAAGAGAAAAAAGGTTAAATTGTAGTTAGACCTTGATCAATTTGTGTTTGAAAAAGAAAGTTGAGGCCCTGCTTATTTCTTGTTTATAGGTAAAAAGAATTTTGAGTAAGGGATATATAAGGTACTTGGCTAATGTAGTATGTAAAGGTATACCTAGGCCAAGTATCGATGAGGTGCTTATAGTGAGAAAGTTTTATGATGTGTTTTCAGAAGATTTACCAAGATTACCTCCTAAGAAAGAGTTAGAATTTTGTATTGAGCTGCTTACTATTACGGCTTCTATATCTAAAGCTCCGTATCAGATGCTACCAGTAGAACTTTAAGAGTTGAAAAAGTAACTTCAGGAATTGATTGATAAGAGATTCATCAAGTTGAGTTGTTTACTATGGAGTGCTCTGATATTATTTGTAAAGAAGAAAGATAGATCTTTGAATATGTGTATAGACTATAGAGAATTGAATAAGGTAACAGTTAAGAATAAGTATCCTTTACCTAGGATTGATGATCTGTTTGATCAATTAGATGGAGCTGTAATGTTCTCTAAGTTTGACTTAAGGTCTAGGTATCATCAAGTGAGAGTAACAGAGAGAGATGTACCTAAAACTGCTTTCAGGACGAGTTATGACCACTTTGAGTTTGTGGTGATGCCTTTTGGGTTGACGAATGCTCCTACTTTGTTTATGGATTTGATGAATCGAGTTTTTCAAGACTATCTAGATAGATTTGTTATAGTGTTTATTGATGACATCTTAGTTTACTCGAGAAGTATAAAGGAGTATAAGGAGCATTTAAGGTTTGTTCTATAAAGACTAAAAGATCGTTAGCTCTATGTCAAGTTCAGTAAGTATGAGTTTTGGTTGAGTAGTGTGTCTTTTCTTGGGCATATAGTTTTGGCAACTAGAATTTTTATAGACTTGAGTAAGATAGAGGTTATTCTGAGTTAACCAATGCTAAGGACACCTAAGGAGGTGAGGAGTTTTCTTAGGTTAGCTAGAACTACTGGAGATTCATTGAGGGATTTTCTAACATAGTAAGACTATCGATAGCTTTGACTTAGAGTGAGGTTCCTTTTATATGGACCAAAGAGTATGCTAGTGATTTCAAAAGTTAAAGTAGAGATAAACCAATACGTCAGTGTTAGATTTGCCTTAAGAAGGTGTCGACTATGATATCTATACGGATACTTCTCATCAGGGGATTGGAGTAGTGTTGATACAATAGGGTAGAGTAATTGCCTATGGTTCTAGACAATTAAAAGATTATGAGTTGAGATACCCTATTCATGATCTATAATTAGTTGTAGTGATCTTTGCTTTGAAGATTTGGAGACATTACTTGTATGGTGTCAGATGTTGTATATATTCAGATCATCAAAGTCTCAAGTATCTTTTCACCTAGAGAGAGTTAAATATGAGACAAAGGAGATGGTTAGATTGGTAAAAGATTATGATTATGAGATTCACTATCATCTAAGTAAAGCTGATATGGTAGTTGATGCTTTGAGCAGAAAAGTAGTTTTATCCATGACTTCAATTTAGAGAAAGTTACAGCATGAGATTGTCAGAGAGGATATTTAGATAGTAACAGTCAATTTCTCTAGATTTCAGGTTGTATCCACATTACTTTATGATATTAAGGCTAGTCAGATGTCAGATTTATGGATTCAAAGTATGGTAGATAGGGTCTTTGAGGGTACAATGCAAGACTTTGATGTCAAAGATGAGACTTTGAGGTTCAGATACAGAGTTTGTGTGTTAGGGGATACAGAGTTGAGACAAAAGATTTTGTTAGAGGCTCACAATATAATTTATTCAACACATCTTGGTAGTACCAAGATATATCAAGATCTCAAGAGAAATTTTTGGCGGTGTGGTATGAAGAGAGACATTACAGATTATGTAGCCAGATGTTTGACTTGTCAGCAAGTCAAGGTAGAACATCGAAGGCCTTATGGGTTACTTTAGTCATTAAAGATTCCTGAGTGAAAATAAGAAAGTATTTCTATAGGTTTTATGTCAAGACTTTCTAGAGTATAGCGAGGTTATAATAGCATCTAGGTAATAGTTGAAAAATTGAGTAAGTCTACACATTTTTTTACTAATTAGAGAGAGTATGAGTACTGATCAGTTGAGCTGTTTATATCTTAGAGAGGTTGTTGGATTACATGAGGTTCTTAAAGATATAAAGTCATACAAAGATTCGAGATTCTTATCAGCTATAGAGAACATTGGGAACCAAACTTTATTTTAGTTTAGCTTATCACCCGTAGACAGATGGTTAGACTAAGAGGGTCAATCAGATTATAAAGGATATGTTAAAGCTTGTTGTATGGATTTTTAGACTTATTAGGCTGATTTGTTTCTATTGATAGAGTTTCCTTACAATAACAGTTATCAGTCTACTACTCACATAGCACTTTTTGAGACATTGTACAGTAGGAGGTACAGATTACCACTGTATTAGGATGATATTAACGAGAGAGATTCATTTGAGATAGTAATAGGGCTAGAGATGACTCAGTTAATGATAGATCATATTCGAGTATCAGACAGAGAATTAAACAAGCCTAGAATCATCAGAAAAGTTAAATAGATTAGAGGCATAGGGAGATAGAGTTTGAGGTTGGAGACCATATGATTCTGAAAATTGTTCCATACAGACGTGTCTTGAGATTTGGTAAGAATGACAAGTTGGCTCTATGATTTATTGGTCCATATGAGATCTTAGAAAGAATGGGCAAAGTTACTTACAAATTAGCCCTTTTAGCTAGCTTAGATAGGATCCATAGTATATTTCATATGTCTCAACTAAGGAAATATGTGAGAGATCTTTCTCATGTATTAGAGGTTTAGGATATAGAGTTGTTAGATGATTTGAGTTATTAAGAGGTACCAGTTCAGATTTTGGACTACAAAGTGAAGACTCTTAAAAAAAAAAAGATACTACTGGTTAAGATTCTCTGGAAGAGTCAATGACTTGAGAAAGCTACTTAGGAGGTCAAGGCTATGATGAAAGAGAGATACCCAAAGATGTTTAAGTAAATTTCAGGGACAAAATTTTATTATAGGGGAAAGTTGTAATAGCTTGAGGGTAGAATTATCTTTTTAAGCTTTGAGATCAAGGGTAAAAGTGAGATTTTTTGATAGAAAGTAGATTTGAGAGAGTTCAAGGGTAGAAAAGTCCTTTAGAAGCCATTTGTGGCTTATACATGAGTATTCTTGGGAGAATATTCCATATATAACATGAAAAGAGGGGAAAGTAAGATTTCCATGAGACACATGCTCGTGTGCCTTGTGCCTAAGAGACACGACTGTGTGTCATGTTATTCAGCCATATATATGCTTTTTATATTTTCAGTCACATAGTTCCCAACTTTCATCTTCTTCTTCTCTTTCATTTCCCAATGAACCCTAGAGTTGAGAGAGATCAACAAGCAAGTCAGCTTCAAATTAGAGATCCAAAGACTTATAGAGAGAGAGCAAGCTTCAATGGTAAAAGGTAAGTGTTCCCTTACCTCTTTCACTTTGTTATATAACATGTTTCTTTGTTTCTTGAGTTTTAAGTAATCTTGCTATGTTATTGAGGTTTGCTTAGCTTGCTTGAGTGATTAAATGATGATTTTATGGTTGATTGAGTGGCAAATTTCATGATAATATGTGTATGTATTAGTCTGTGGCATGATTAATATAGGATTTGGATGAACATATAACAAAAGCTTTGAGTTATGTTGATATTTGATTGAAATTTGAAAGTGTTTTGTTGAGATTTATGGGTTTTCAAACTCCATTTGCAAAAATCGAGTAGAGCACACGATCATACACTTGTTGATACATGCCTATTGGCCTTATTTCTGTATGAGCACGACCTTGCATAGTACCCATATGTACCCAAAAAACCTAGAATCATACCCATATGACCGATACACATGTTTATGTGCTAATTCCCAATTTCACATACCTGTGTAAGTAAGACACGAGAGTGTTGGATAACAGCTACACATCTGTGTAAGTAAGACACGAGAGTGTTGAATAACAGCTACACATCTGTGTAAGTGTGCGACATGACCTTGTGCCTTGAATGCATGTCTATGTCTTCATATTGCATGCCCATATGACCAGCCAAATTTTTGTAAATTCATTCCAAAGCTAGCATGATCAAGCACACATCTTTTACATAACCCTGTGTGCCTTCCCACATACTCGTGCATCTTAAAAAAAAGCACAAAAACACTTTTACAGTAGATATAAGCCATTTTAAGCCATTTCTAAGGTATAGAACTTAATTATGGTAAGATATAATAGCATATCATACATGATCAACAATATACAACTCGACATGTAATATTAATGTTTTCAAAAATGGATCCAAGGATCCAATAACATGTTTTTAAGGTATAGATATACAATATTTAGGACATCAGTTAGGGGTGAATACAATGGGGTGCCTGTGAAATAACACAATTGTTAAAGAGGAAAACCAGTATCCGCTAGAGAGGACATGGTCATTGACCAAGCTCGTTAGAAAGAATGTTGGTTGTGCATCAATAGATTTTAGTAGGATTGAGCTCACATGGCTAAAGTGTCGAATTTCTATATTCATCAATCTGGCCAACATAGTAGTTATTTTTAGATACAATATTTTGTGATTCAATTTTCAGTATATCCTATATGTATATATTTAGGATCTTCGAATTATAGCTTTTATTTTAGACAGAGTTTTCAAAAAACCATACCTAAGGGCAAGTTTTATAACTATTTAGCATTGACATGACATCAGAGCATGCATATCATGTCATGTATAGCATTCATGAGAAACATAATAGATACAGACAAAAAATACAACAGAAAGTAGATACATTTTCGAAAATGAAGAAATGAGAAAACAATAGCATAACGAATTGTATGATAAATCACGAGAGTCAGTTTGAGCTTGAAACCTACTAGTGTTAGAGATAAGAAACGTTTGCTTAATGATTTTATCACTCACCCCTCCTTTCTGGTTTCTTTCTTAGAGGTCAGTGACTTAAAGGGTTGAGCAAGAGCAAAACAGTTGTTAGATTTTGAGGATATGGCTAGGCAGCAGATAACATGTTCATAGCTCGCATGCTTTTATTTATTTTTATTCATGCATATGTGTGTATTATACAACAAAAACATACTATATGACTAGTTTACTTTATAAGTAAGTTACTTGGAGATTTTAAATGCATATTTAGTTTCCTTCATATTACTATAAATAGTAAATTATACTTATAGCTTCCACAGGCATAAACTTTAAATTTTAGCAACAACAACAACTTTTACTGTAGAGATACCCATTATAAGTGTATAATATTTATAATTTATATTATACTCAGTAGTAAACAGTGACCTATGGCAGGGGATACTACATAAGCAATGATTATTATTCTGATATTTGCATTGCCTAACTTTAATGAACCATTTGTTATTGAATTTGATCCTTCAGGTGATGTCATTTAGGTAGTATTGACTCAACAAGAAAAACCTACAGCCTTCATGAGTCGAGCCTTGGTAGTTACAAAGTAATCCTTGTCTATATATACTATAGAAATGCTAGCCATTATTTAAGCTTTTTGTACTTGGCGATCATATTTACTAGGTCAAAAATTCCATATTCAAACTGACTAGCGTAGTCTCAAGTACCTAATAGATCAATGCATTGTGACTCTAGAACAATAAAAATAGGTGTCCAAATTATTAGGGTATGATTATAATATCATTTACAAATTAGGTCAGGAAAATTCTATTATAGATGCATTATCGTGAGTTATAGGTAGCCCTAGCCTTAATACTCATTTTGTTTCACAAACATCTATGGGATACAATAAAGGTAGAAGCCAAGGATCTTATATTACAATAAAGGTAGAAGCCAAGGATCTTATATTACTATAAAGGTAGAGCCCTATACATATGGTGAAATGGCTTGGTATATTACAAGAATCTTGTGGTTATTCCCCTAAATTCCAAGTTGGTTACTTAACTTTTATGAGAATTTCATGGCTCACTATATAAAGGGCATTCGGGTGCTTTATGCATATATAAATAGGTGGCGTAACAATTCTACTAGCCATCCATGTATAAGGTGATTCAAGAATATATAGCTTCGTGCAATATATACCAAAGGAATAAAGTAGTAACTTTATCTCCAATAAGACTACTCTAGTTATTACCCATTCCTCATTAAGTTTGGGATGACATTACAAGGGACTTTATTGAAGGACTATTACCATCTAATGGTAAGAACACTATCCTTGTGGTAGTTGATCATTTAAAAAAATTAGCTTATTTTCTAACTTTTTCAAATCCCTACACAGCAAAGTTAGCAGTCGAGTGGTTTGTTGAAAGAGTCATCAAACTTCATGAAATGTCGAGATCCATCATTAATGATCGAGATCATGTCTTTATAAGCCACTTTTGGCATAAGTTCTTTAAAATGTCAAACACTCAACTTAATATGAGCTTTGCTTATCATTGCTAGACCGACAACCAATCTGAAGTAATTAATAAGTGTGTCGAGTAATATATCTGGTATTTTGTTTCTCAACAACCACATAAGTGGAGCATCTATCTTCAATAGGTAGATTTCTGGTATAGTACTACTTACCATATATCTATTGGAATGACTTATTTCCAAGCACTATATGGTAGACCATCTTTAAGTATCCTATATTATCAAACTGGTTCATCTCATGTTAATGAAGTGGATCAAATATTGCCCACATAAGATGCTATTTTGTATCAACTCAAAGTTAATTTATATTCTACAGTCAATCGAATAAAGCAAGTAATAGATTCAAAAAGGCATGATGTCAAGTATTAAGTGGGAGATTTAGTCTTTCTTATGCTACAGCCTTATTGACAACAAACTATGCATAAAAGAGCTTACTAGAATTACCACCTATAACAGATGATAGTGAAATTATTATGGAACTAAAAGCCATCTTAGATACTAGATGGGTTAAAAAGGGATCGGGTTTTATTGAAGAAAGTCTTGTCTAGTAGAAAAACTTGCTAACAGATGATACTACTTGGAAGAATACACAAGAGCTATAAGACAGACTTCTCAACTTGAACCTTGAGGACAAGGTTCCACTGAAAGATGGGGGTAATGGTAAACCAATAAAGTCCAAATAAGTGCCCATTTAGAATCCAAAGTATATAGATTGAATACATACAAGGTGTGTCATGCCATGCACATGTATACATTAAGCCCATGAAATCAACGCTTAAAGAATTTGCTATAGATGAAGACTAACTGTTAGTCATAGCTATTTTATTACTGCAAAATAGGTCAATTAGTTATTTTGATTTTTTGAATACATTTTACTATTTGTTAAGTAGTCGTTGAGTCTTTAAGAGTAAGAAAGTGGTTGAGTTTTATTTCTATTTAAAATTCATGTGTTACAATGGAAGACATTCAGTTTTTTTTTTACAAATAAAAACATTGAAGGTTATTTTCTCACCTGACGCAAAATTTTGATTTCTTCCAAAGTTGTAGCATCCCAGGATTAGAAATGTTTTTTAGGCTAGAATTTGGAGATTAGATATAAGAAATAACAATAGATTGAGAGTTAGAAGAGTTTAGTGGTGAGATAGTAAGTTTCCAGAGTTAGTGTGGCTTACGCATGTTCTCCTTTGGGAGGTTTCTTTCATGCGAAGCGCGAGAAATGAAGTTTCTTCGTTTTCCCTTATGCACTCCCATGCACCCTTATAGATGAGAGAGAAAGTTACTTTTATTGCTTCCTCACTCGCTTTTCTCTACTTTCAGCCAAAGTTCCCTTTTTGTTTTCAGAGAATCTCAACCCTATAGTTGATTTCCAGTAGCTAGTAGCTCCCAATCTAGGTAGAGAAAAAAGAAATTATATAGAAAGAGAATTCAACAGCTATGATAAGAGGTAAGTGTTCCCATGCCTCTTCTTTAAGTTTCCTAGCTTGTGTTTGATGTTTGAAATGTATGGTTGTGTTTCTAGCATGCTTATGATTTATGTGAAGTGATTATGTGTTGATATGATGAAAAGAAAAGGCTTGTGAAGCTGATTTCTATTCAAGAACCATGCTTGTGTATGTATGAGTATGAATATGTGTGAGAATGGTTATTTTAATGGTGGATTGTGACATGGCATGTTATGGATGAAATTGAAGTATGTTATGTGCTAATTGAAGTGCTAGAAATGCATGATTTTGATTAATTACAGATTGGTTATGTGTTGAGCGAGATTCTATAAGTTTCAGGTAAGCTTTACCGAAGTAGAACAGGACGCACGCTCGTGTAACCTTGCTTTTATAGGGTCACGCCCATGTGCACAAGTGTGCACGGTTGAATTACGTAGGATGCACACTCGTGTGCCTGAGAGACACAGTCGTGTACTTGCTTTTTGTGTAAAAATGTGTTAAATTTTCAAAAGCTAGCACGATCGGCTACACAGTCAACGCATGACCTCGTGTTTCCTTTCTGCATGCCCATGTGTTTCCTTTCTACATGCTCATGGGCCATACCATGCACGCCCGTGCCCAAGCCAAATTTTCAGGAAAATGATTTAAAATGAAGCATAATACATGGGAAACCTTTCTAATGGCTATAAAGCATTATATAAGGATAAAATGAGATAAAATAATGTAGCACGAGCATTACATAGTATGACATGCCAAGACATTAGCATGAAAGAAGATCAAGGGATCTGATAGCATTTCATTTAGTATTCAGAACCCGATATCCGGGTTAGTTGTTTTGAGTGAACTCGAGAGACCATCTGTGGGATCTCAGCTTTCTAACTACGGTCAGATCGTTCTAGTTTTAGCTAATTAGTCTAAGGACTGATATGTCATAATTTAACTTTCTAGCATTTCGTTAGATTGTTTAGCCCATATGGCTAAGATGTCGAATCCCTATGTTCATCAGCATGTTTATCAGCTTGATCAACACAGCAAGTATCTCCGGATACATAGAGATTCAGATGCATGCGTATTCAGTACTTTCTATATAATGTGTCTAATATGACATGACACTAATTTCATAACATTAATTATTAATGCAAGCAAGAGAATAGATTAAGTAATATTCATATTAATGAACAAGCGATTTGTATGAGTAATTAGGCCAAGGTCAGGTATGGATTTTGTTTTGTATGCTTGTTCGGTTTGAGGGAAGTAGGAAATACTTACTGGGTGATTTTATTACTCATTCCCTTTATTTCTTCCTTTCTTGCAGGTATGTTTGGTGCTAGTGAGGAGTGGGTGGACCATGGTTGACGGGAGAGGGCTCCGGTTAGTTTTTAGTTTGCCTGGTGGGATTATTTGTGCATTTGTATGTACTTTGATGTTTTGTATAGAAATGTTTATGTATAGGAAAAGTTGTTTTGACTCACCATTGTATATTAAAGTTTCAGCTTCCACATGTATATTAGTGCAATAGCAGCTTCCTTTTTTTTGTAAAATTTCTGTCACGTATACCAAAATATTCAGTATATTAATAAAAAATTAAAGAAATAATTAGTAGCAGTGGTATGCGCAACAACGGGTCCTACAAAATTTAGTCAACTTGTCGGGACCCTTCAAATTGTGGAACAAACTGTTTGCTCTTTAAGTTTTTTGTCCAATATAATTAGTTACTTAAAGTCGATCCAAGAATAATCATCTAGAAGAATCAATGGTTTGAGGACCTAATGAGATCGAAGGATATATAATTCTAGTACAGTCATACGACGATTGATTTGTATTAGTTTTCTTGTTAATAATAAAAATAACGCTCAACTTTAGAAAAAAATCTATTTTTGATTATTTAATTTGTTATAAAAATAATAAAAACATAAAAATGCTAATTATAAAAAGTAATTAACTCAATGGTCATTATATCTTTTCTCCAACCTGCAACTTATGGTAAAATATCTTTAAAGGCTAGCGAACTAATTCCCACCCAAGAAATTGCTTAAGGACAAAATCATATTCATCAATTTTTAAAAACTTAATTACTCGTCTACTAAATATTTTTTATTCAATTTTGTTAACATTTATAATAAATTAACAAAAATACCCCTGCTAAAAATATATTTAAATATTAAAAAATAGTAAACTATAAAAAAATAAAATAATGCTTTTAAAAATATCTAAAAATTAAAAATGAAACAAATAAAAACTGATATGTATCCAAATCCGAGTCTAATTGTGATTTCGGAAACATCATCATCAATCCATGCCTTCGTGCCTCCAGATTGTCTCTCTAGCAAATTGAAGTCATTTCAAGCCATTAAGACGAGAAAAATAAGTTTATTCGGGTTCAATCGGAGGGTTCGAAAGAAATTTTGGATCCATTCGCATAAACTTTTCCAACACTGTCGAATCATGCTCGAGACTTGCAAGATTCAGAAACAACACACGAAAGAATTAAAATTCATCCAATGGCTTCATACAAAACCAATAGAAAAAACAAAAGTCGAATCGGACAAAATCGGCCCAAAAATAAACAAAGAAATAAAAGGGTGTGGCATGCAAGGCCGCAAGAAGCACCTGTAGGCAAGAAGCAAGCATGGTGCACTGCCTTGCAACGCAAGCAACCACACCTACTACACACTCATGCATGCAGCATGCTCATGCTGCGACATGATGCTGTAGCGGCTACATTCTGTCGCAATTTTCCAATTTCAGCCTTTTCAAGCCAATATGCATGTTTTTGATTTCAGAATTTCTCCAATGCATTCTCCTTGAAATTTTGAGTTTCTAATGACTTTCAACACAAATTCAAATGCCAACAACTCTCTAGATCGAATTTAAGTAATCAATCCGAATCAAACATTCGATTAAAAAATTTGAATCCAAACAAATTAATCAAGGGAAAATACAAGCATGCAAGATATGATATTTTAGATTTATTTATATTACAATTTTATATTGTAATCAATATTTAGGCAACTTTAAATACTTTTGTAATTTATCTTTTATTTAATTTGTATTATATTTTAAGTTAACTAGGGTTAGCTTGCTTTTTATCATGGTTTGTATCATGCCTTCATTTTAAAAGAAGCTTTTGATGAAATGAAAATTTAGAGAAGCTTTGTGCTTTTTCTTTGAATTCCATGATGCTTTGGTGGCTCATGTGAACTTATATTTTCCTTTATCCAAATTTTCATTACAAGAAGGAATTTGGTGGTGGAAGAACCTTGGTGGTGGAATTTTCTTTATCCTTGGTTCACCCTCAAGTTGGTGGAGGAATCCTTTATGCTTGAGGTTTGTTTTCTTGCAACATTTTCATTTATGTTTATTGGTGATGAATTAGTGTTGGACTTGGGTAAAAAAAATTGCATGAATTTGATGACTTTGAGACTTATTTGGGGTTGGAATTTTAAGGGTGAAATTGGTAGAGTTAAGAATCAATTTTGACAACATTACAAACCCTCCCATTATTGATCAAAAATAGCCACCGTTATCAATACCAATAGTGGTGGCCATTGAAAAGTAAACCAGGTACTCAAAAGCGACCATCTGGTTTGGCTGTCCCGTTTGCCAGAGACAGTTTATTAGTCACCTTCACTATAAAAAATAGCCAAAAATGATGAAAATGTTCCTTGTAGCCATTTTTTACCACTATTGATAATAGAGATGACCAATTAATAAAACAAGAGACTAAATCTGGCCATCCTATGAATCAAGTGACTGTTTCCAACTATCTAATTCACTTTTCAAAGGTAGGGGTTGCTTTATTTATATATATTTTTTTAATATATTTTATTTTATTTTAAATATTTAAATAATATTTTATATTTTTATAAAATTTATTTGATTATTTGATTAATTTTTTTATAAAGACAAAAATACCTTTTTTACTATTAAAATTTAACTGTTGACTATTAAACTTAATCACTAACTTTGATTAATGAGTAAGCATTTGAATTTTTAAAAGTTAACAAATATAATTTTGTCTTGGAATCAAACGTTGGGTGAGAATTGGTCCTTTGGCAATCTTTAAATCTTGAAACATGCATCATTATGGCTATTGATAAAGAGGTAAGAGTTATGTTCCATCTATAATCTATTTGGTTGTCTTTAAATCTCTCTCCTTTATTTTGGGATAGAATATATATTTTTTTTTGGCCGTTATACTTAATTCATGGATTGAATGACAAAAGATGGTCTTTTAGACTATTAGGCGAGATGTGTGATGCCAATGATACTAAGTTGTAAATTTATAAACAAAATTGGATATTTTCTCTCACGCCTCAACTTCTTTACTCTAATATATTTAATGAGGACTTATGAATAGATAAGATCAACACATTGGACTTGGTTCTATAATCTTGAGCAATAATTATTTTAATAATCTTCTAATTATATAAATATTTGATAAAAAGTTATTTTAGTGTTTTGTATTAATGAAAAATCTGTCAAGTGCACATTTCTTAGTGTGAATTAATATTTAAATCCTTCTTGTTTCTGATTTTTTAAAATTTAAATTAACACATTCTAGTAGACATTTTTTATTCAAAGAATACATAATTTATAGCCCTTAATACTATTTTATTTAAAAAAAATAAAAAAGTAAAAGAAATTATATCACCTAATTTATACTGTTTTGATTTCTTCTTCTAAGTTTCTATTGATGCTTAGTAGCTTGTCGAATTTTTCAAATTAATTAAAATTTCCTTATTGTCCTTAAACACTAAATTGTAGCCAGGATGAGTAAGGGTCGATTCCACAAAGAACAATTTCACAAACAATTATACTCTGATTTAATGACAAACAATTAAATTGAAAAGTCAACTTTATCCTTAAATGTAGATATGGTTAGCTAACACAAAAACAAAGAAAAGGGGTTTGAATCATGATTCGAATGAAATGTGAAATGCAAAAAATTAACAATCAACTGATACAATGATGAAATTCAATTCCAAGTGTATTCGCAACTATGATATTCAAAAATTTTCAACCTCTTGGCTAGTTAGTTTGATTATACTGAAACCATGAACCCTAAATGACAATAAGTTCTATTACTCAATTCATCTTATTCATTCACTAAATAACATAGGTTTGTTACTTATATTCTAACCACTTATCAACCTATTACAAACTTTATAGATTTAATTAAGCAATTGCCTTAAGATTTAGGAAGACAAAGGTT
This sequence comes from Anacardium occidentale, assembly GCA_026122585.1. NCBI lineage: Eukaryota > Viridiplantae > Streptophyta > Magnoliopsida > Sapindales > Anacardiaceae > Anacardium > Anacardium occidentale. The sequence goes on along the minus strand of JAJEJH010000868.1, from coordinate 28,814 downwards.
TATATAAGCAACAATCACATGAGCTTGAATCATTTAACTTATGTTGTGTTATTCTTAACAAATGCAAAAAACTTGTTCAAAATTCCCATTTTGAATTACTGCTTTGTTGATTAGAATAAGGATGAATACAAATCACAAACCCTAATCTTGGCAAGATTCAATTGTTCAATGAACATGATAAGCCCTTTCTAATTATTTAATTCAATAACTATTCATTAATAATCTAGAAAAATTCAAACATAATCAAGTAGAATTAATTAACATACCGAAAATTTACTTCATTGAATAATCACTAGTTTTGAACTCTATTAAAACTGAAGTTGTTGTTTAGCCTCTCCTGACTTTAAGAACACCAAAGAAATACACAAGAAAAATCTTCTCTCTACTGTGTAGTGTCTTTTTCCTTCTACTCTCTCAGTCTCTCAATATTTTTTTCTTCTTACCCTAAAAGACAAAGTTTAATTTTTATCCTAAATATTTTAGATTCTAATAGCAATTTTGAAGCCTATTTTGGGTGAAAAAATGGGTTTTTTAGACTTGAGTCTCTTCCTAAAAGATTTAGGTCTATTCCTTAACTTTCTAACGCATCCAATTTTAGCTCTAATAGAGGCCTATAGCTCAAGTTATAGGCTAAAAACCAGAACTGGTCTAGAATGACATCCCCAACTCATGAAAGTATTGAACTCAGACGTGTCTGCTAATTTTCACCCTCTAAACAATCGATCTACCCTTTATATATGTTATAGTGCTAGATGTATAGATGAATTTGGCTTTTTGAATCACCTCATTTGGAGTTCAATTGCTCCAGTTATGCCCTTCTAAGGCAAAACCCAAGCCTAATGCACAAGTCTAAACTTAAACCTTGGTTGCTCTATATTCCATGGGTGGCATGGAGAAAAGACAAGTTATGTACTTCTTTTATGGCAAACCAAGCAAGTAGAGGAATTACTACAAGGCCTTCCTTCATAAGAAGCAAAAGTCGACTACTTCTCCTTTACATATATTTTATATTGAGATTAATTTTACTCTTGATTCATTTTAGGTTCTTGACACAAGATGTGGTACTCATATCACTTTTGATATGCAAGGACTAATGTAGAGTAGATTGCTTAACTGATGAGAGGTGGACTTATGAGTTAGAAATAAAGCAAGGATCACAACTTTAGCTGTAGGATCTTATTTTTTACCTTTGCCCTTTAGGCTTGTATTTGAACTTAAAAGTTGTTATTATGTACTAATTCTCTATTACTAATGGTATCCTAACTATTAGCTTGAATGGTATTCTCTATGGAATAACACATTTAATTAATAGTTTATATGTTCTAAATATAGATTTAGTGATCTTTTCAATATTAGTAATAAACATATCGAAATTAATGAGTTAAATCTTATGTTTCTATAGCATTACAAGCTGTGGCACATAGGCCTAAAATGTATTTCAATATTTGATCTGTTGGAATTTTGTAATCATATGACTTTTATTTATATAATAAATGCGAATCGTTTCTTATTAGAAAAATAACTAAGTCACATTTCTTTGGTTATAATGATAGGCGATTGAATCATTAAAGATTATATATAGCAACATGTATGGACTTATGAAAGTACACAATAGACATAGGAAACTTTAATTTGTGACAATTATTGATAATTTCAATAGATATAACTATATGTTTATTATATGGCAAAAGTCTGAATGCTTTGACAAGTTCAAAGTATTGAAAAACGAGGTAGAAAAGGGATTCAATAAAAGTATTTAGATCATTTAAAGTGATCGAAGAAAAGAGTACCTGATACTAAATTTAGTAAATACCTAAAGGGGTAGGTATAGTTTCACAACTTACACCTCCTGGTACATCATAGCATACTGGTGTATTTAAATGAAGAAATCATACCTTGATGGATATAGTTAGGTCAATGATGAGTTTTAATGAACGACCCATGTCTTTTTGAGGTTATGCCTTAAAGACGATAGCGTATACATTGAACAAGTTTTCATCCAAATACATGAAATCAATTCTATATAAGTTGTTACTAGGTGAAAACTCAATCTATATTACATGAGGATTTAAGGTTATCAAGCTCATGTCAAGAAATTGAATTCGAACAAGTTAACCTCCAAAGCCAATAAATGTTGTACCTAAAGGAAACTAAGAGTTAATATTTATGCCATCAAAATAAGTAGAAAATTTTTTATTGCTCAAACTAGTGTCTTTCTTAAAAGAGAATACATTTCTAGAAAGATTAGTGGAAGAAAGTGAAATTTAATGAGACTTTTGAAACACAAATGACCATACATGTTGAGTGGAATGATATGCCACCTAACATTGTTGAACATGGTACACAAAAGCTATATAGGTCTAGTAAAGTACAATAAAATCCCAAAAAATTTTATTACCTCATGACTTAGTATGATGACATATTGGCCATCTTAGTTAACAAACTAAAGACATATATAGAGGCTATGATAGCTTTAGACTTTGCCTAATGCCTTGAGGCCATGAAATCTAAGGTAGTTTCCATGTTCTAAAACCACATGTGAACTTTGGTGGGTGCATCTAAAGGGATAAAACCTATAGGATATAAATGGGTTTTCCAAAAGGAAGACCCACATGGATGGTAATGTGCATACCAATAAAGCATAACTATTTACTAAAGGTTTCACTCATAAACATGGTATTGATTATGATATAACCTTTTTGTCGATTGTAATGCTGAAGTTTATTTGAATAATGCCTATAATTACTATATACTATGACTATGAGATTTGGCATATAATTGCCAAAACTGCCAAATCTACTTTTATGAATGGTAACTTGAAAAGGATATGTTAATGACACAACCTAATGGCTTTATTCTTGAGGGTCATATAGATAAAGTATACATATTGTAGATATCCATTTATAGACTCAAGCAAACATCATATAGGTGGAACATTCATTTTGATCATTTTGATGAAGTTATTAAAGAATTTAGTTTCATTAAAAATGAAGATTGGCTATATGTGTATAGATAGGTTAATGGGAGCGTGGTTACATCTTTGGTATTATATGTCAATAACATCCTATTTATTGAAAATGATATCCCACACTTATAGATTGTAAAAGCTTAGTCGTCCAAATGCTTCTCTATAAAGAACTTAGGAGAAGTAACTTATATTCTTGGTATCAAGATCTATTATAATAGATCATATAGGTGTCTTGGACGAACTTAGAACATGTACATAGATAAAGTGTTAAAGAGATTTAACATGCATGAGTAGCATCATTTAACATAGCATGTCATTCTAGTGTTCTTAGAAAAGGATCCAAAGATCCGATATCATATTTTTTAAGTGTAAATATATAATGTGTCACACCCATACTCAGACATATTCAAAAATCCCTAATAAAAATTACCCTTAATGGTTTTATTAGAAATTCTTTTGAAAAATATATAAAAGAATGATATTTTACATGGTCATTTCACAAAGATTCAAGAGATAAAGTAATTTATATGTTTAAGGTGGTTATTCTTAGTAAATTGTATGAGGACGTAGATGAAATTATTAAAAAAATGAAAGGTAATTATTATATTTTGCGTTAGGGGTAAAATGGTCATTTTAAAAAGATTCAAGGGATGAAGGGGACATTGAGAAGAAATGGCATAAAGTAATTTATATGTTAGGAAGGTTTATTTTGGTAAATTGAATAAAGGGTATAAATGTAATTTATAAAAAAATGAAGGGCATTTTTGGAAACTAGGCATAATTAATTAATTAAAAGGGATAAATGTGCCCTTTTTCTTCCATTTTTCCTTCTTCCTTGTAGTTGGGCATTCCTTACTATTTTCTCCGTTCTTTTCTTCAATTTTGCAAGAAATCAAGAGGATTTGTGAAGAAATTTGTTAGGATTTTTCAAGAAAAGTGTTTCCATCATCATCTAAGGTAAGAATCTTGCAAAAAATTGTTAACATTTTATGTATTAGGTGATGTTCCAATTCTTTAATGGTGGATTAGGAATTTAGAGGGAGAAAAACTATTCAAAGGAAAAAGAAGAAGTGAGGGAAAAGCTTGAAGGTAAGTAAATTTGATTGGAAAAGTTAAGCTTCTCATTTTAGGGTTTATAGAAAAATAAATAAATAAATTTTTGAGATTTATCAATTTTGATAGTTAATGATATAAGGGATAAATAACACTATGGAGATGAGATGAGATAACATTAATTTTAGAAGAAAATATTTGATGTAATTAAGGAAGAAAATTTGGTCATGTAAAAAGAAAAGAAAAAAAATGGATTTGGAGTGAATTTAAGGTTAAATGATTGAATATATGATATTGATATGTTATATTGATATATGTATGATGAGAAACTTAACTTGCTATGTAAACTTGCAAAATGGATATAGTGATATGGTAAGGTTAGAATGTGATATTAGTAAGTATTGAAGATGTATTCATGGCCAAGTTTGATAAATCATGCAATATTTATATATATATACAAGTTGTGATGACTTGGTGTTTATTAAGATGGTGTGACCTAATTTATTTTTAGTAAACTTAAATGATAAATATTAGGTCATGATAACTTAGAAGTTAGTAATGGCTAAGTTACACCTTACTAAATCTCATGTTTATCCTTGTATTAATAATATACGAGGATGCTTAGCAAATGAGAAGATATTAAGTAGAATAAATTTGATACAAAGATTATGTGAATGTATAACAACTAAGAAATGAGTATATACATATATGTACATACTTTTCATGATTTAATAAGTTAGTAAGCATTTATAGAAAAACATTTTCTTATTTATAAACTTAAGTTTTTCACACAAATTTAATGTTTATAAACTTAAGTTTGCAATAAGTGAAAATGCATAAAAAGTATATGAATTTTAAAGCAGTTTTATAGTAAACTGTTGCGATGGGGAACTTATGAGCACCTTTGCATGCATGTTGCCAAAAAGGAGCGACTTTAGATTCAAATGTATCATACAATCCATTCAGTGTGCATGTAGGATGAAGATTGTGCCTAGGCAATTATATTGCTTATATGGCCAAAATTCTAAATCCATGCCTCGATTTAGTCCAATTAGCAAGTATAAAAAGCTTTCAAAAAGAAGTAAGAAGTTTAGAAACACGTGTTTTAAAGCTACATAGACATACTATAAGGTGTATTAAACATATATAATATCATGCATGTCATTTAACATGTTTACGTATTTATAGTGTTTTATCAAAGGGAAAGATTTTATAAAAATTAAGTGAGATCTAATAGAGATAAATGCATAGCCAATTTGATTTACTTACTGAGCCATTAGTGCTCATCTTATTAGATTTCATTTATTTTATAGATACTTATTAAGTAGTGTTCAAGGAGAGTCATGGCATAGGTACGGGCACGACACGCATCTCTATTAACATAGGTGGATATATTTTGGGATTTTGAGATATTTTAGATATTTTTATGTATTGCATATAAGTTTATGACATTTGGGTTTTCAGTTAAATATATCATCTAGAAAACATCTTTACATCTTCTGCTAATAAAATCATAGTAGACAAGGGTTTATGTTTTATTTCAATTAATAGTTGAGTTATATAAATCTAGTCATTTGGTAAGATTGGTAAATTGTGATGGAATGATTTAAAGTGTTTACTGTGATTTTTTTTTATGAACAAGATAAAGAAAAATTTTCTTCTGGGTTGTGTTATTTCTGGGGAAACTCTTGCTTTTTTTCTTTAGAAATAACTTAACTCTGGAGGGTTTACATGATGTTTTGAACATTATTTATGGGGGAATATGAGGAGACACCTGTGAGTTCTCACACTTGTAGGGAAACCAACAACTGTTAGAGAGGACATGATCATTGATTAAACTCGTTAGAAAGAATGTTGGTTATGCATCAATGGTTTTTAATAGGATTGAACTCACATGACTAAAGTATTGAATCCCTATATTCATCAATCTAGCCAACATAGCGTTTACTTTCAGATAGAGCTTTTTAGTATATACTATATGTATACATTCAGGATTTTTAGATCTTGGCTATTATTTTCGAAAGTATTTTCAGAAAAATAAGCCCAAGGGCAATTCTTTATAGTTTTTCAACATTGACATGACATTAGCATACTTATATCATACATATTTAGCATTTCAAGAGATTAAATCACTAATAAAGACAAGGAAAACAACAAGCATAAAAAATGTTATAGAAAAGAGAATAAAAGAATACCAAACTAGTTATAGTGTGACAAGTCATGGAGCAAGACTAAGCTTAAAATATGCTTGTGTTACAAATAAAAAACATTTACTAAGTGATTTTATCACTCATTCTTTATTGTTTCCTCCTTTGCAAGTTAGTGATTTTTCTTAGGGTTGAGTTAGAGGCGATAAGGCTATGAGATTTTGGGATACTGCTTAGCAGCAGATAGCATTTTAATGGCTCGCATGATTTGTATAGTTTTGACTCATGTATATGTGTGTATTAAGTACAGTTTACAAGTACTATATGTATAGTTGTGATAATAAGATATTTTGTAGTTGTCAATGTATATATAGTATTTCCAACACAATACTATTACTAATGTGTGTTTAAGGCTTCCGCATAAAAAATTTCATTTTAGCAATAGTTCCTTTAATTATAGGGATCCCTGTTATAAGCTAAGTAGTAGTATAATAATGTGTAAATAGTAGTACATAATGACCTATGTCGGGAACTCCTACACATAAGTTGTTCTTTTTGTTAATATTTTTCCAAGTGAAACCTTAGATGTCAACTTCTAATCATTTTATGATAGGCAAAAAACCCATTCACATACTTCTCTTAGTCATGATAGGATGAATAAACAAGAGTGGTAAGTCTATCCTTACATGATGTGGCAAAAAATCGCTCACACAAAGCCTTGCATAAGATAAAATATGGTAGTAGAGATTATAATATGAAGAGATTCGAGTTAATCTATAATAAGTGTATGAGAGGGTAAATTAAGATAAATAGATAACAAATGAGGAACAAAATTTTTTATGTGGTCCAACCCAATGATCAAAATGCCTACATCCATGTTGTTGTCACTAGCTTGATTATAGTACAAAAATAATATGATAATATTTTTTTTTTAATTGTTTTTTTCTTTATCTTTTCTTTCTTTCCTTTTTTCTTTTATCCAATTTATATACAAGAGTTTTAAAGATAAAAGTACATTTCAAATTACCTATATTTAGGATCTTAATTCATAATTTGAATTTAAATCAAAAGGAGTTATGTCCAAATTAATGACATTGTTAGGGAAGTCAACATCTTACTGTATGAGTGTTATAAGGGTGTCATGGCAAATAATCTAAATGGTTCTCTCTTTTGATAAGATTCTAATTGTAAATTTTTCTCTCTTTGTAAGTTATAAAGCTAGATTCACTTGGTCACTAGTTAATTATTGAGATTTCTAAGATTTGATAGGATTCATTTGAGCTCCATGTTTCAAGTTGGTGAATTGTTTAGTCATGGTCTATTAGTCATTGGATTAAGTTACACTTTGAGGGTTGCCTTATAGGATAACTTAGTGACTACACACCAACATTAAACACATAAATTACATCAAGAATTTTAACGGTCAAATGACTATTTCGCACATGATATTTGATTAAATGACAATTATCCACCTTTAAGGTTCAAAAGTTCATTTTCTTACTTATTATCCATTTTTGTTAATGAAAATCATTAAGTAGAAAGGCATGAAGATCATTTTGCTCTAAAGCCCTTTAATTTTTCCCAAAACTATTATATAAACCTTGTCATCTCCATCTCTATCATTACTACTACTATTTCCATGTGAAAACCCATTACCATCTAAATCACTATCACCCTTGCCAACAACATATTTTCTCTTCCATACCTCTATCATTGCCACCCCTATCAAAAACCCATTTTCTCATTATGATTGAAAAAAAGAAAATTTGACCTTTGCTCATTTCAGTTGATTTCTTTGCAATCAATATCTAATTTGCTAAATATGACTTTGTTAATGACTTCTTTGACTTCCCAAACAACGATAATTTTAATAAAAAAGCAAAGCCCCAAGATAAAAAATGTCAATAACTTTATGGCACTAAAGCAAGATAAACAAGTTACTAAGAAAAATTTTAAACCGATTATCAATTTTGAAGAATTAGGTCTCATACCAAGTGTGATCGTTCTCTCATGCTTTATTTTTTTTTATTTTGGTTGCAAATTTGTATTTTATGGCTTATCTCTAGTTGTTTTATTTACAAAATGGAGACAATTTTTAAAAGCTCATGATGTTGAAAACCTTGAATGATTCATTCAATGAGTACTTTACAATGTTGACCATTGTAACTTATAGGTGAAATGGAAAGAAAAATTTATTCAAACAAAACCATTGATTTTTTGTCTAGGTGGAAGTGATAGAAGTGGTGGAAGAGTAAATGTGTTGTTATTATGAGGTGGCAATGATAAAGATGCTGGCAGGTTTTCACAAGGAGCAAATGGTAAAGGTGATGGCGATGGTGGTAATGACATGGATTTAGATAAAGAAAGTGCAAACAATTACTTTACGGTGAAATAAAAGGTTTTGGGTAAAATTACTTTCTTGGCCTTCTATTTAATAGTTTTCAATAATAAAAGTAGATAACAAGTGAACAAACGAATTTTTCAAACATAAAGGGTGGAAAATCATCCTTTCATCAAAGTTGAGGTGAGAAATGCTAGTAGACCCTTAAATATTAGATGTAATTTATGTGTTAGTGTATATTTATAAACAATAATACTTATCAACGAAATCAAAACATTGTTGGTTCATAAACTTAATGACTTTATTGTTGTCATGGAAGTACACTTAGCAATAATTTGCAAAAATTTTAAGTTGTCAACTAATAAACTAGGTGAACATTTAAGTTAACAAGCCTATTTGCAATGTTTTATTGCACATATTACAAAAAAAAAAAATCGAAGTTACAAGAATCCTTAGTTTTATTTTGTGCATTTCATTTAAGAATTCTCAAAGTTTTTGTTTACATTACTACTGCCACAAACAAGTTACAAAATTACTTTAATCTATGATACAGTTAGATAAGTGTCAGTTATATATATGAAACTATGATTTATATTTAGAGTTTTAGTGTGTAATTTTATGATTTTACTCTTTATTTATGCATATTTTAAGATCACAGGTTTGTGTGTGAAGTTGTGTAGAAAATAATGATTTTTGTGTAAAATTTTTAAAAGCAAAGATAAATAACACTTAAAAATAACTAGAAGAAAATTTGAGTCAAATCTAAGAAAGGAAACACAACGAAAACCAAAATGAGAAGCCAAGACAAAGTAGCTAGCATAAATGGCTGAGGAAGAATAACAAGTATGCTAAAGGAATCTATTTGGACGTGAACGAAAAGGAACACGTGCTCAAGTAGAGATGACTTGTGTGGCAAGGCAACACAAAATGACTGCAAATGAGAAGAAAGTTAGCACTAATGATGTCACGGGCGTGTGCTGAAGATTGCATAGGCTTACGTGGCACCAACAAGTGGAATATATTTTGTTACCATAAAATTTCCCTCGCTGTGATAAAGCAATGCATGAAATAAACATGAAATTACAAAATTTAGTTGCCACGGTAACGGAAAGCATCACTGCAGTGACACTACATTTCATTTTTCACTTGGTTTTTAGCTTTAGAGAGTTTTTAGAGAGAGATCTTACTACCACCTTGAAAGGAAATTAAAGAGATCAACAAGATCAATTTGAGATAAAGTTTTAGAGAGTGAACAAGTTCAAAGGCAGATTTTTAGAATTTCAAGGTTATTCTTTATATGGGTTTTATTATTCTTTAACCTGAAATACTTTTTCCTTAAAGTTGATTATTAATTGCTCTTGTGCCATGAACTAATCTGATTACTAAAGCAAGAATGTAATTTGAATACCATACTCAATTTATCAATATATTTTAAGTTTATGGTTTTCTTCATATGGTTTTAGCGATAATTGATTGTACTTAATGCTTTGGATACTTAATCATCATTCAATTGATATGAGATTTTATAATAATAACTGAAAAGTTGGTTATAAATTTTGAACTATTAATAACCGCCATGAATTAAACAAAAACTAGATATAGGTAAACACAATTTTTGTGGTTATAGTAAATTCCAAGGTTTAACGCTTCATTTATTATATAATTCATTACTAAGAGATAAGGTGATTAATAACAAAGATAGGATTAATATTACTCGGGAGAGATTATTAAGTAATATTGAATTTTACCATTAACCTATGAAGAATAAATTGAATTCTGACAATTTGATAACTAAGTTAGCAATTAGTGAAGCTTTAGCACTGGTGTTTCAATCGCTAGATTTTTGTTTTTATGGGTGAAGGTTCAACAACTAACTAACAAGTTTTTGGTGTCATTGTTGGGAACTGTTTAATTAATATTGATATTGAATGATTTGCTGCTACTTTGAATTTTTATTTTATTTTCATTTATTTTATGTTATTTTATCTTTAGTTTATTTTATTTTTATTCAATTTTTTTCCACGTTTATTTATAGTTTATTTTTGCTTTATAGATTTGTTTATGCACAAGGTATGAAGTATTGAAATTATACCCTTCATTCTTGAGATCAAGAAGACTTTGTACAGAAATCTAAGAGAACAAAGGAAATTGGAAGAAGATGAAAGAAGTACTATGGTTAGACACAATCAAGATGGCATGGCCAATAGAATCTTATGAGAGTATGTTGTTCTAACAATAGAGGATTGCACATCAAGCATCATAAGACCAATTATACAAGCTAACAACTTCAAATTCAAGTCTATCATTATTCAAATGAGATAATAGACTATACAATTTGGAAAATGAGCTAGTAAAGGCCTAAATTTGCACAATCTAGGCTTTTTGGAAATATGTGACACTTTCAAACAAAATAGACTAAAATACGATGAAATTAGGCTTAGACTCTTCCCACTCTCACTAAAAGACATGGCAAAGGTATGGTTGCTATCTTTACTAGTGGAGGTAATGACTACATGGCATAACTTGATGTAAAAATTTCTATCCAATGACTTTTTACCGGTAACTTTAGTAAATATGAGGAATGAAATCACTTCTTTTGCATAGGGCATCTTAGAAAACATTGCGTGAAAAGTTAGAAAGGTATATAGAGTTACCGAGATTGTGTCTTCACCATGGAATACCAATGTGGTTATAAGTTTAGACATTTTATAATAGAATGATACCAAAAATTTAGACACTAATAGATACGGTTGCAGGAGGTTCAATCAATAGTAAGACATTAGAAGATGCTTATGAGTTACTAGATGTGATGTCGAGCAATAGCTTTCAAAGATCCAATGAAAACACTAGGAGAGTTACGGGAGTACACAACGTGGATACCTTGATAGCCATATCTATATAAATACGACATTATAAAAACAAATTGTAGGTATAAGTGTGAGTTCTATTTAATCTCTTTTTCTAACTTGTGATTTGCGTAAAGTAATTTTATGAGTATCGATTGCTAAGCTAGGAACAATTTTGCTTCATCTAGCACTAAGTTGATGAATTATGTGTAGAATCAATAAAAAATAAATTTTTAGAAGAACCTCTACTCAAATACATACAACCTAGGATGGAAGATTCAACCTAACTTATCTTGGAACAATCAAAGGAGAGAAAGAAACACTGTTACATATTATCCACCCTAAAAGAGAAAATCAAAGCTTGATGATATGTTTGAGAAGTACATAAAGACAACCACGAGTTTTATACAAGAGGCAATTAGCTTTATGTAAGAAACTAGTAGCTTCATGCAACAAACAATATCTAATTTTAAATATCAAGAAGCTTTAATTAGAACCTTAAAGACTTAAGTAGGGCAAGTAGCATAAAAGATAACTGAGAGACCTAAATAGGCCTAACCTAGCCATATAGTGACAAATCCTAAGAAACATGTAATGGTAATCACTTTGAAGAATGAGATGAGAATAAAAAAACCATAAGCAAACAAAGAAGAAATACAATAAGAAGCAGAAGCCAAAAAAAAAAGCCATAACCTACTAAAGGTGAAAAGAAAGCAAAGAGGTATGGATCTTAAAGTAGAAAAAGGTAAAACATTACAAGAAGCAAACTTTCAATGCTACCACATGAAGGAGTACTACCATTACCATTCCCATAGCACCGGAACAAGCCAAAAGAAGATAAACAATTTCCTAATTGCATATTAACATTCCTAAATATGCAAAATTCATGAAGGACATTATGTCAAAGAAAAGGAAAGTAAGGAAGAGATGGTGAAAGTAAACAACGAGTGCAATACAATTATGCAGAAAATGTTTCCATTAAAACTAAAAGATCCATGGAGTTTCATTATTCTTTGCACCATAAGCAATGTTCATCTTGATAAGGTTTTATGTGATCTAAGTGCAAACATCAATTTAATAGCCCTTTGTGTTTTCAAAAAATTAGGTATAAGAGAGATGAAGCCAACCATATTGATACTCCAACTAGTAAATAGATCATTCACCCATCCGAGAGGGATTATAGAGGACCTTCTCATCAAAGTAGATAAGTTCATCTTTCTTATGGACTTCATGCTTTTAAACATGAAGGAAAATAAGAGATTCCACTCATTTTAGGAAGACCTTTTTTGGTAATTGGAAAGGCCTCATTAATGTAAACAAAAAGGAATTAAAGTTAAGACTGAAAAATGAGATGGTCACCTTTAAATTTTTTAAAGTTATAGAGGTTTCTAAAGAAAAAAAAAAAGCTTGCCTTTGAATGGATAGGGTAAAAAATATAAAGAGTCGCAATAAAAGAGATTGAGATACAAAGCAACCATCAGATAAAGCATTAACAGGTCTAGAATAAAAAAGGAAGGGTCACTAAAAGTAAAACTAAGACCCAAGCTTCTAGATGACCAAGATAATAAGGGAAAATAATAGAGTTTGGGTATAAATTAGAACTATGTAACGCTTAACTTTGATAGATTTTTGGAAAACAAAGATCATAGTTAGTTAGTCTATTTAAAGTGATAAGATTATACCTTAGTGAAGTCATAAAAAATAATATGAATTATAAGGAACATTTATCATAAATAAAAAAAACAAGTTAACTCGTATGAGAAAAGCAAAGTTAAGTAAGGAAGGCTCTAATCCTGCTTAAAAAGTTGAAATAGATAACAACCATAAAAGTCTAACTAACAAATCTAAAATAACCATTTGTTGAGTGGCAACCTAATTCTTTTTGTTAGCTTCTTCTTTTCTCTTATGTTGTATAATTTGTTATGTGTTAATGTTAGTATTGTGAAGTATTGCAAGACTAAGTTTGATCAAGAAATTGAGTTGAGAATAAGAGAGAAGAAACACATGAATGCACAAGTTGTATAAGCTAGCCATCACAGCAAGCAAAAAGTGTGTTGTAGTACCAATTACACGAGTCTTCCTATTACAATGAATAATTTTCTTGTTGCAATGCTACAAAGAGGTTGAACTTCCAAAACCTAGTCATCGAAGCAAGAAAAATCTTTATTACATCACTATCATTCTTTAAAACATTCACATTTAATTTTATAAATGTTGTTTTGTTTCTAAAATTAATGTATTCTAACAATATTATTTAAGGATGTTTTGTTCTTACCTTTAGTAATGCATATTTTCTTTTGATTTGAAGCCTGATACATAAGCACTAGGAGAAATCTTGAATGATATAGGGAAGTGGTCTTAAATTTTTCTTTTATTTTGCTCTTATCTACCATTAGAGATAGTGTTGACAATATGTTAGGGTGAGGGAAAAGTTTAAGACTATGATTAAGTATACACTTGTTTTGAATCTTTTTTTTTTTTTTTTTTTTGGTTTTGGTTAAGTGTATATAAAGTGATTTTTGTTTAATTTTGTTTTATGTTGAGAATTAACAATTCGATTTAGGTTTTGATGAATTGTCACAAACAAGTTGATTTTATGTTAACTCAAAAGTGTGGAGAGACACCGATACTATAAAATTAAGGTTCTCAAGATCAAGGTAAGAATGGTAGAAAACTTGACTAACAAAGTGTTTATATTTGTTTTTGTGAGTGCGAGTGACAAATAAAAACCCTTAGATTAGCTTTACTCTTATCTGTACAGTGGTTGAAAAACGCATATTGCTTAAAACCCTAGATAGAATAGAAATATATATTTACATGAACAAAAATTTTAATATACATATGCTAAAATTAATTCAACTACCCCAATGTTTGAGTTGCTTAAGTAGATTAAGGGTTAGCATATCCACCATGAGTGACTTTGATGTTGAAGGGTGACTCATGATAAGAGTATGCAAAGCATCTTAAGTTTGTGACTTGTTAAGTAACAGAATGCTGGTGTTACAATTATTAGTATTCACCTAAAAAGACTAGCCTACAACTTAAGGAAACACATATTGGAGCCTTGAAATATATATATATATATAATAAAAATTAATATTTATATAGTAATAACAATAATTATAATAAGAACTTCAAGACGTTTGTGGAATCGAGGCAGTGGCACATTAAGACTAAGCGAGGGTGAGTGGAAAGTTGTTAAAGGGGATATATGTTTTATAAATTTTTTTTTATCATTTATGCTTGTGAATACACTTATGAATCTACTCTAGAAGTTCAGTTATAGGTCAATGAAAAGTGAAAGGATGTTTAGTGATCAATAAAGTAATGGTGTAGCGTTTTGAAATACCTGTGGCTTATGATAAAATTGATAAGTTTGTATTGATTATTTGTTGTATACCATATATTGAATTTGTTTTGTAACTATAAACACCCTATCTTGACCCAACAAGGCTTTTGTCCCCAATGATGATAACTTGTGCATCTTGTACAAACTTTTAGATGTTGAATCGAAGCTCATTAATGGTTAGACAAGTGGTTATGGTAAGCAAACCCATTTTTCTTAGCCAAACCTAGCCAATTTTTAACCTTTTTATATCTCATATATAGATAGTCACCCCAAGCGATACATAATTATGCTTGGTGCACATCTATCTACATACCATGGTCAATAGATAATGGTTACAAGCCATGCTTAGGGGACTAGTGTTGACTCACCTGCATCTGCTGATTGTCACCTGTAGATAGCCATTAAAATTTGCCTTACACATAAAAGAAAGGAAAAAAAAGGGAAAATGGTGTAAAAAAAGGAAGATAGAGACACAAAGAAAGATGAAAGAGAGGGATTTCTTAAGAAGAAGGCTAAAAGCTTGCTTTCGAAAAATACTAGCAAATGTACAGTCTAAAAGACTACCTAAAAAAAAAAACACTATCTTTTCACTTCAAACCTTTAACCCGTACCTTAGTTTCTAAAAAAAAAATACAACAACACTAAAGCCATTATCTGACTCTTTGACTAATGGTTCCTCAACATTAATGGAATTATTTTGAGCTAAAGATACCCAGGTTAGTTCCTTCAGGGGACATTTCTCCTTTTTTTTTTTTTTTTTACTCATTTATTATATTGTGATTTGAGTTTTGCTTATGTTTTGCTGTTGTTTGTTTTTTGTAATGCACAGACCACCTTCTCTTATACACAAATGCAACATTATTGACTATTTATAAATAGTACTGAGTTATACATGCATAGCTATTAAATGAACATAAGATTCTTTTTGTCACTATTTAGAATAATAGACATATAAAATGCTTGTTTGGTTGTCTATAACATTTATTTGAATGACTTTCATCCTTAAAATAAGTCATGTTTCATTATCTCTTTTGTAGATATGCATGCTTGGTATTAACTGTCTAACACATTTATATTTTTGTGGTTAAATTGTAGAGTTTTCAAAGGTGAAACGACCATTTTACCATTGTTTTATGCATATTTTGGACCATGGATTTTTATATTTGGTTTTGTAGAAAATGATGAATTTTAGGTGAAATCAATGGAAAGCAAGTCAAAAGGCACCTACTGTTGATAGCTAGTGATTCATGAGAAGTCAGATAAAAAACAAGTAAAAATGAGACATAGTGCATAAAAGTGCCTTACGCTGTGACAAACAATACAAGGTAAACATCGTGGTTGCGACATGAGAGATGAATGAAAAAAAATGAAGTTTTAGGTAGAGAGTTATGTCTACTACAAAGAAATGGTAGCTACGATGAAATGGCTAGCAAATGTTCATGGACGCAATAAACTTCCAAAGGCATAATTTACCACTATGGCAGCTGGGCCAATCTAGATAAAAAAACACTAAGGCAAAAATTAACAGCCTTGATGAGAAAGCTTGCCCGTAACAATAGAAGAAAATTTAAGAACAAAGATTCCTAATCCAATTTGGACTCTACTTAGCTTAGCCTAATTGTATAGGCACTTCTTTGTTACATCTTGAAGTCTTTTGAAAGGTTGATCAAGCAACTTAGATAGATTTTTAATAGCTTTCAAAGGGAGATTATATTAAGGATCACCTAAGCAACTATTCAAGGAAAAATCAAACAATGATTCACATCAATTCAGGATTTGTTCTTTAAGAGGTTGTTATCTATTTCACTCTAAAAATATGTTTATCTTGATTTTTGTTGTGTTTTCTTCTTATTCTATCACAAGCTAATTTGTTATTTGCTAAGGCAAGGATATGACCTATTTTGTGATACTTAGTCATTGATTCATTGATTTAATTGAAGTTTTATATTTTATTCATGTATGTTAACTATTAGTTGTTCATATTGTCATTATTTAGATGTTTCATAACCATTCCAACTTATCTGGATTTTGTAATAACTGAAGGGTGAGGTGTAGATCTAATCTGTTAATAATTACCATGAGTTTAGTGAGAAATAACAGTTCATAGATTAGTTGATACCTAGAGGTAAGAAAACATATAATTTATGTGCTTGTTATGAATTCCTGAATTTTATGCACCTTTAGTTACACCAATAAAGACAGAGAATTAGTCGGTTAGTAATGAAGGTAAGTTAATATCGTGTAAAAGCAACCATTAATAAATTTGTGAATTTGAAAATTAACTTATGAAGATAAATAAGATACTGAAAGATTGATTATTAAGTTAACAACTGGTTTAGCCTAAGCTCTAGTTGTAATACTAGTACATTTTTTTGAACTTATTTAATATAATAGCATTACATATCTTTCTTAAGACATATGCAAAAATATTAAACATTCATTCATAATTGAAATAAATAACTTATAAACTCAATTGAAACATAACATAACATAAACATTTTTCTAAATAATACATCTTTATTAACTTTTCATAAAATGTGGAATATAATACTATTTACAATGGAAATTGTGATAATTGTTCTGAAAACATAGAACTAAAAATGTGAGACTGTACATAAACGTCAAATATCATCCTATCAACTATAACCTTTCATTTGTAACTACTTAGCATGCAAAAGAAACTTAACATTAAAGGATAAGGATTGGAATAAGTGACAAGTCACTCAGTGAGCAGAACCCTTAATCTTAACATACATAATTCCTAATCCTTGAATTCATATCTTAAGTCTTAACTTTCTTTCTTAATTCTTAAACCTTAACTTATAAACTTGTGATATGAATCCATATCCGTTTTTGCGTGTGAAATCGAAGGTGACTTCAACAATCAAGTTTTCGAAACCCATAATTTGTATGTCAAGCCTTCAAAAGTGCATTCCAGTTATCTATGCTCAATAAAGAAGACCAAATGTGCCTTTGAAAGTCATAATTCCAACTATGCACAATAACATCAACGCATCCTAGACTAGTGTGCATAATATTCCTCAAAGCCTTCGGATCATGTTCGAAATTCAAAAAATTTAAAAATGGCACACCAAAGAGTCAAATTTTATAAAGTGGCTTCATACAAAGCTAAGGAAAAAAATGGGACTTAATTCGGATAAGAAACGAGTGAAAGCAAATCGCACAAAAATTTCCCCTGCTTGGCACCAGGCTCCTGCCTTGTGCGCACAATCACATGTAAACCAATGCACGTGCCCGCACACTACCTTGCTACGCATGCAAGTGCATGCCTCCGTACGCCCAGTGCATGCACGCCTTCAACGCGCACCTACGCACCCAGCCTAGCACACGCCAACAGCCTACGCATGTGTCCCAGCGCCCATTCCATGCTTCTGCGTGCCTTCTGCCTTGATTTCACTTTTTCAGCATTTTTCAAGCATTTATTGCATGCTTTTGATTCTAGAACTTCTCCAATGCTCTAGCCGTGATATTTTTTAATTTTGTAATGACGTCTAGCATGGATTCGAATGCCAATGATTCTCTAAGTCGAATTCAAATAATCAAATGAAAATCCAAATCCAAGATAACTTAATCAAGGGAAATTATGATATTTTAATTATGTTTATATTTAATTGTACTTTGTAATTAGATTTAGGAGACTTATTTAATTTGTATTTTTTATGTTTTCTTTCATTTCATTTGACATGTATTTTAAATTAACTAAGGTTAGTTTAAGTTGACCATGGTTGTAACTTGCCTATATAAAGGCAACTCAAACCCATTGTAAGGAATTTTTTGGGATGAATTAATGAAACTTTAAAAGCTTTTGCTTTTCTCTCTTGAGTTCTTAGAACTTAGTGTTCTTGGGAACCAAGTTGCATCCTTTATCCAATTTCCATTGTAAGAAGGAAGTTGGTGGTGGAGATTCAAGTTGGTGATTCTTGTATCAAGTGGGTGGAGCCTTCTTTTAAGCTTGTGTGCAAGAAATCTTTATGCTTAGATTACCCTCAAGTTGGTGGAAGATTTCTTTTATACTTGAGATTTGTTTTCTTGCAAAAATTTTAGATTATTGGATGTTTTTAGTGCTTGAGCAATGTTAGAATTTTAGGGTGGAATTAGGAGATTTAGAATCCCTTCAATTCAGATCAACTTGTGTTAATTGTTTTTAAATCTTATCTTTCTTTCTTCTTGTTCATGAATGCTATGACATGTATGTCATGCTAAAATCATGTTGAAACCATAAATTTCTTTTCATAAAACTTGCTTATAATCACAATCTTGAAAACTTGTTAATGCATATACAAGTTCATGGTCAATTTATAATGTTTTACGGGGTAACTTGACTATTTTGGCTTTAATATATGCATATTTAATAAGCATAGGTTTATGGACGTTATCTTATAAGAAATGACAAATTTCATTTTAAGTCAATGGAAAGTAACCTAAAGATTCTTACAAACAGTTGAGGTTTTGAGCAAATTTGAGGAGAAACAAGTAATGAAGGCACAATGGGAGAGAAAATTGGCTTGTGCTGCAACATGGAACCAAGAAGAAAATTGGAGCCTCGGCATTAAATCATAGAAAATTGGTGTTGTGGCATGGAAGCAAGGCAAAAAATGGTGTTGTAGCACAAGGACAAAATCTATCTGACTATTAAGTACTAAAATGGACATAACTTGAGATTCTAAAGTCCAAATCAGGTGATTCAAAAGGCAAATTAAACTAAACATCGAAGGCTACAACCTTCATGAAGTCAAAATTCCAAAAACTTTATGTTGTGGCAAGAAAAGTTGTGCTACAGCATAGCGGCTTATCTACATTAAAAGCTTTCCAAATCCTACAAGGATTCTGATGGATTTGACTTAACCTAGTCTTAAGTATATAAGTAACTTTATCATTAGTTGAGAAACGTTATTGAGAGTCTTGGAGGCTGCAAGGGGAGACTTTTATGCATATTTTTTAGTAACTTTCAAGAACATTTAACAAGATTCATCCAAGAATTAATCAAGAGATCAAGGTTAAGCAAAGATTACAACAATTCAATAGTGTTCTTAAAAAATGTGTTATTTCTTTCACTCTAATTTTTTTTTTTTAATTTGTTTGTTTATTCTTCTTGTTCTATCATGAGATAAATTTTATTCACAAGGGCGAGGATGTAATCTATTTTGTGACACTCAATCATTAATTTAATTGAAGTTTTATTTTTTTATTCATATGTGTTATTTAATTATCAATTGTGCAACTTGCTATTGTTTGGATATTTTGTGACCATTCAAACTTATTAGTATTTTATAACAACAATTAAAAGGTGAGTTATAAATCTGATCTATTGATAACTATCATGAATTTAGTGAAAAACTAGCTATAATTATGTGACTATGAAATGGTAACAAATTGTAGATTAGGTAGCACATATAAATAGGAAAGCATATAAATTGTTAGCTTGTTATTGATAGGTACTCCTAGGTGAGTTAGTTAATAACAAGGATAGGTTAATATCATCCAAGAGCTTTTGTTAATATAATAATGAATTTGACCATTAACCTATGAAGATAAACTAGATACTGAAAGATTGATGACTAAGTTAGTAATTAGGTGAAACTTTAGCCTTATTGTCCTTTATCTGATTAGGTTTTTGAGATTTTCTTGTTCCTTTTTTTCTTTATTGATTTAGTAATTAAGTAGTCATTAGGTTAGTAGATAATTAAGTGACATTAGAATTTCATTGTTCAAATAGTATTAAAATTAGGAGGTTTAGGCATTAGCATAGTTTTTGTGGGATCAATATTCAAACTTAATCATATTGTATTTTAATTAAACTAGTATACTTGATCGTAAGTTGAGGTTAAGTTTTAAAACTTACTCAATACTTAATATAATCGATCCAAAGATCTTATCATAAAACTCGTATGCTAATCAGATTAGCGGAACACAAGGATTTAACACCCTGACCATGTGAGTATTATCTAATGCACGACTAGTGCTTAATCTCTAATGAGCTTGGCTAATAGAAATGTCTAATTTCTAACAAATGCTGGTTTCTTAATTTCTAACAAGCATACAAACTCACAAATGCCCTATTGAGTCTACCTTTAAAAAATGTTCAAAACATCATATTTTTTAATTTCATAAAACATGCATATTCGGCCTCAAAAAACATGAAAAATCATTTTTTATACTTTTCTTTAGAAATTGTCTTATTTGGCATGTCATGCTATGTCATGAAAGTGAATAAAATACATTAAATCTTATTTATTTTATTTTTCCTAATTTTCTTTTAATTATTCCTTACATATTTTCCTTATATTATCATTTAGACCATTATTCACAGTCGTACATGCCAAACATGTACAGGCGTGACCTAGTTTCCATGTACACATGAAAATGACATGCCTTATGACTATGACTCATCATTTCATGATTGTGACATCAGATAACAAACACCTAACTACTATACTTCACTATACCTATACATCCATGTAGATGCATAGTCGTCATATTATAGATGACGCATGCACAGGCATACATGGTGATCTGCTTTGACTTATCTTAGTCAAACAATTGCTGATCATAGCCAAACCACCACCAATCATTAACATTTATCACAATTATTTCGCTTATGGCAGTTATACATCAATATCCACAACAAATCATAATAAACACATGCTTAGAATTCACCTTTAACTTATACAATCTGACAATGTCTTTGATATATAATTGACCCAGTTGATCAATCGACATACCCTCTCTAATAGGCAAGAATAAGCTAATTTAGTAAAACGGTCCACAGTATGGTGACCCCTACCACAGGCCTATTGTATGCAAATACTTATAACATTTATTATATTAATAATATGCCTATAACGAGAATCCCTACAGTAAAAACTGCTACTCAAATTTAAAACATGAATGTGGAAGCTAAAAGAAAAATTTTAATATTAATAATGATAATAAAAAGAAACTAAACATGCTTTTAAACTTTTTAGGCTACTCATGTATAAAATATACTATCTTATAGTGTATAGTAATACACGCACATATACATGAGAATTAAGTAAAAGCATATGAGCTATAAAATGCTAACTGTTGTCAAGTCGTATCCCAAAATCTAATAGATGTCTCATTCCCACTTAACCCTCAAATCACTAACCTACAAGAAGGAAACAAGAAAGGAGAGTTAAGTGATAAAATCACTCAGCAAGTATTTTCAATCTCTAACACAAGCAAGTTTCAAGTCTTAATTGGTTTCATGACTTGTTACGTTATTCTCTACTTTACTATTTTCTTATTTCACTGTTTTCTTTATTCTGAAATATATGTCTATATTCTGTATTATACTTTCTCTTACTCTGCTCTGTTTCTTATGAAATATTGTACATGACATGAAATGTGTATGCTGATATCATGTATATGTTGAAAGATCAAAAAAGTTACCCATTGGGCATGGTTTTCTGAAAACTTTTCCTGATATAAAAGTTGTGATCCGAAGATCCTAAATATATATATATATATAATATCTTTAGAAAACTGAATTAAAAAGTACTATATCTGAAAATATTTATTATGCCGGCTAGACTAATGAATACAGGGATTGGGCACCCAGGTCGTGTGAGCTCAATCCTATGATAAAAATACTTGTGCATAACCAGCACTCTCTCTAACAAGCTTGGTGAAAGACCCTGTTCTCTCTAGCGGACGGTAGTTTCCCTCTTTAGCGGGCGTTTGAACTCACAGATGCCTCTTCGTATCCACTCTTAACTGATGTCTAGAACACCATATACTTATATTGTAAAATCATATATTGGATCCTTGGATCTGTTTTTTTGAAAACATCTGATATGGCATGCCATGCTATATGCTATCGACCATGCATGATATGTTGTTGATCATACATGATATGCTATTGATCATGCATGATATTCTATTATACCTTCTTATTATTTAGCTTTGTATGGTTAAAATTAGCTTAGAATGTTCTCTGCTTTTCTTAAAGTATACAAGTGTGTGTCTCTAAGCACACGGGCATTGTGAAGGCACACGAGAACATGTACTAGACATGTTCTTAGTTGTGCTAGCTTCTTGAATTATTTTATAAAACTCTAACTGGTTGCATAGATGTATGGTGTGAACATACGAGCATGCAACTAAGGCATAAGGTTGTGTCCCACACTATACGAGTGTCTTGCTTACACGGGCATGTGGAATTGGGAATAAGCACACGAAAGTGTGCACCTGACACACAGACGTGTGTCTGGGTTTTCATACACACATGGGTGTCATGCAAGGTCACATTCATACAGAAATGAGGCCACACAGACATGTGCCTACGGGTATATAGTCGTGTGCTCAATTTGATTTCTATAGATTATGCCTAGAAACCCAGAAATCCTAATCCAAACACTTCTAAATCTCATCTAAGCAATAATATACCTTCAAGGCTTCTACTAGCATGCATGCATTCATTAAAATCATATCTCAATCATGTCACATCTCATAAATAATCATACAATACATGTATACAAAAAGATAAACATATAAACATGGAACCATCCATTTAATCAGCCATAAAATCATCATTTACATGCTTCATAACTCAAGCAAGCATCCAGCAAGCAATTAACATTTCTATATTTCAACTAAAAGAAGAACCATGCTATAAAACAAGGTAAAAGAGGTAAGGGAATATTTACCTCTAGCCATAGAAGCTGGATGTCCCTCTTTAGGAACCTATGGATCTCTAATCTAAAGCTGAGCTATTGGCTGATCTCTCTCAAGAGCCCTAGGGTTCACTGGAACACGAGAGAAGAAGAAGGAGAAGAAAATGAAAGCTAGGAAATGTGTGGCTAGAAAAATAAATCATATTTATGGCTAAATGACATTACACACAGTCTTGTGTGCATTAGAAATCTCAATTTCCTCTCTCTTCACACCTTACATGGAATATTCTTCCTAAAATATCCATGTACAAGCCATAAAAGGCTCCTAAATGACTTTTATACCCTTGAACCCTCTCAAATCTATTTTTGTATCAAGAAATCTCTCTTTTACCCTTGATTTAAAAGCCTAAAGGGCAATTCTACCCATGGGTTATTACAATTCTCCCACTCTAATAAAAAATTCATCCCTAGAATTTACCTAAACAACTTTAGCAATCTCTTTCTTATCTCAGACTCAAATTCCCAAGTAGCTTCATCGATTCTCTAACTCCTTCAGAGAATCTTGACCAAAAGGATCTTTTTGTTTCTGAGGGTCTTCACTCTGTAGTCCAAAATCTAAATTGGTAACTCTTAATAACTCAAATCATCTAACAACTCCAGATCTTCAACCTCAAACATATGAGAAGGATTTTTTACATATTTTATCAATTGAGATATATGAAACGCACTGTGGATCTTATCCATACTTGTTGGAAGAGCTAATCTGTAAGCAACTCTACCCACTCTCTCTAAGATCTCATATGGACCAATGAATCTCAAAGACAACTTGCCTTTCTTACCAAATCTTAAGACACGACTATAGGGAGCAACTCTTAGAAACACATGGTCTCTAACTTTAAACTTTATCTCCTTATACCTCTAATCTGTATAGCTTTTCTGACGATCTTAGGTCTGTTTTATTCTCTTCCTATATGTACTCAATCATTAACTGAGTTATCTTTAGCCCCACTACTATCTCTAATAAATCTCTCTCATCAATGTCATCCTAATGCAGTGGCGATCTGCATCTCCTACTATACAATATCTCAAAAGATGTCATCTGAATAGTAGAGTGATAACCATTATTATAGGCAAACTCCATCAATAGTAATAAATCCGCCCAACTAGTCTAAAAATCTATACAACTAGACTTTTAACATATCTTTTAAAATCTGATTAACCCTCTCATTCTACCCATTTGTCTTTAAGTGATAAGCTGAACTGAAATAAAGCTTAGTCTCTAATGCTCTCTGTAAACTACCCTCGAAAGCTGACAATAATCTCGAATCTCGAATCTCTATTGATACTATATATCTAGGAACCTGTGGCACCGATTTTTGCCCCGTCAAGCGAGGACAGACTTACCACTCTTGTTTAACCACCCTAAACGTGGTTAAGAGGAGCGCATAACGGGTTTTTGGCCCGCTACGGAGTCTATGGAGTCGTCACCCGGGAGTAACCCCGAGAAAATACGCATCGGTGAGGATGGGCGATTTATGGATCCCTTGCAAAGGAACCAACTACCCCTCACCTGCCCAATGGGTCAGGTTCGGAGAGTCAGGTACGACAATGGGAAGGTGTTAGGCACCCATGCCGCCCGACATGAAAGCCGGCCTCCACTATTGTAGTTCATTCGTTAAGCGCATTACCAAGTTTAATTAAGTTCCGGATTATCACACGATGCAATATTAAGCATACACATATAATAAATTACATGCATCCATGAAAATAATAAAATATGAAAAAGAAAATAATTAAAAATTACAATCATTTTCCATACACCCCTATACATTTTCTCTAATCCTAAACAAGCCTATGAAATAATAAATAAATCCTGCAAAACAAATTAGATTAGTCATAGAATATAAAACCAAAGCAACATAAATTAAAAATTAAATATTACAACCATTTTTTTTCATACACCCCTATACATTTCTTCTAACCCTAACCAAACCTAGAAATAATAAAATAAATAAGTCCTGCAATAACAATTTTGTTAGTTAATCCAATAAAATAAACAAATATATTAAATAAATCATGCAAAACAAAATTTAATTAAAACAAATTATACCTATAGAATAAGAATGAACAGTTTAAATCAATACTCTAGCCCAACTAAAAAAAAAAAAAAAAAAAAAAACAGCCCATCTAAGGAAAAACATAGAATGCAGCCCACTTAATAGAAATAAACAAATTACAGCACAACCAGCCCGCCCAATCAAAATTGACAGCCTGCAGCCCAACAGGAAGCCCAATAATATATATACACGCACACAGTACGCAAAATAAACAGATTCCAACTCCCCAGCCACCACTCGAACCCAAGCGCCCAACAAACAAAACCTTCCGCCTTTCACCACCAAGGCAACAGCCACGTCCGTTCATTAAATTTGAATGCGATGGTAAAATATATAATACACATGAGTACACCATTTTTCCTCAAACAAATACAAAGTATACAGTTTATACATATATAAAAATATACAATAATGCCAACATTCAAAGTATATAATATACGCTATTTTATAATTACAATATGTATAACATATACACAGAAACATTTATTTACAAAACAAAAATCTTGGCACGCCACATGTAATTAGATACTATATAGAAATATAATATGATGATAACAAATTTTTAATTAACTCATGCATGGACACTATTTCAGCAAACTACCAACCAAAAAAATACATAAACTATATTGCAGATACATATTTATTTAAGCTAGAATCACAATTATAAGTCACATAAAATATATGTACAGTAAAAATATTACACCACACAAAATTATATAGTATGATATATGATAAAAAATATATATATATACACTATAAAATAACTTTAAATATATACAGTAATGTATAGTATATATACAAAATAAATATATATGTATTATATTAATATACAGTAATAAATAAAAAAAATAAGAATAAAAAAAAAATCACAATAATAAAATAACTAAACAGGAAAATAATGTGCAAAAATTCTGCAGCGTAGCTTGAATCTGGAAAGGGGGAATGACAAAACCCACCTATTGCCATCAAGGCGGGCAGTCTCATCCAACAAATATATGCACGCAATATATTATATATAATATATACCAATACACAGGACATACAGTATAATATATAATATATATCTACACAATAAATATAACAAAAATGAATATATACAGTACATATACAATAAATATAATAAAAATAAATATATACGGAATATTAACATATATATACACATAAAATATTAATACAGAATATTAATATAAACTATAAGATATAACATGTATGTAAGAAAAATAAAATAAAATAATAAAAAAAAATTATTTATAAAAATTCCCCTTAGGGACTAACCTGAATTTGATTAGAAATCTTTCGATGTTGAACTGGAGATGGTCTCTTGTCACAAGTTAGCTTTCAAAATACTTTAATTTTCTCAAACTCTTTTTTTTTTCGTATTTTTTTTGCTCTGAAATTTTTCCTTCGGAAATTTTTTTTTCCTCTCCTCTGAAAATTTTTTTTTTCTTCTCTCCTTCTGAATTTTTTTCTCTCCTTCCCCTAAAAAAACCTCCCCTCCAACTCCCTCTTTTTCTGTGCCCACCTTTCTCTTTTATAGGCAGTTTGGACGAAAAATGCACCAGTTGTCCAGCCACCCAGCGCGCGACACGCAGCCTGGCAACAGTAGGAGAGAGACAAGGAGACATGCGCTGAAAAAAACAGAATGCAGTATTAAAGCTGACTCAGCGGGCGCGTGCGTGACAAGCGCGAGCCGGAGCACAGCCCTGGCCACTTCATCGCGCGTGTGACGCACGCGTGCGCTGCAGGCTCATCCTTGGGCCTTCCTCTCCAGTCGGGCCAGTGTGCTGCTAAAGTATGGGCTGTGCATTGGGCCTCCTTATTCTCTCCTTTTTTTTTTTTTTTTTGGGTTAGCTACTTGGATCATGTTTTTGGGTTTTCATGATTTTATGTTTTTTTTTTTTTAGTAAAATAAAATAAAATAAACACTTTTTTTTTAGTAAAATAAAATAAACACTTTTTTTTTTCTTTTTAACTCATCCATCCTCGGCTCAACATCTCAAAAACTCTAAATCAACACTCAGGTTTTTCATGATCCAAGTTTTCATGTCTAGTTTTCTAGCTCCCTAAGCCCATGGATTAGCCTTTTCTAGGCGTCTCCAACAAAAAGAAACTGCCCCTTCTAGATAGAACTCGAGAAGTAAATTGCCCCTTCTAGGCAAATTTATAGAAATAGGATGTCTCTTCTAGACAAACCTAAGATGGATTAGCCTCTTCCAGGCATTTTCGACGAAAAGAACTGTCCGTTCTAGACAGAACTCGAAAAGTAAATTGCCCTTTCTAGACAAATTTACAGAAATAGGATGTCCCTTCTAGACAAACCTAAGATGGATTAGCCTCTTCTAGGCGTCTCCGATGAAAAGAACTGTCCCTTCTAGACAGAACTCGAAAAAGTAAATTTTCCCTTCCAGGCAAACTTACCAAACTAGGATGCCTCTTCTAGACAAACTTAAGGTGGATTAGCCCTTTCTAGGCGTCTCCGACGAAAAGAACTGCCCTTTCTAGATAAAACTCGAAAGTAAATTACCCTTTCTAGGTCAATTTACAAAACTAGGATGTCTCTTCTAGACAAACCTAAGGTGGATTAGCCCCTTCTAGGCGTCTTCGACGAAAAGAACTGCCCCTTCTAGACAGAACTCGAGAAGTAAATTACCCCTTCTAGACAAATTTATAGAAATAGGATGTCCCTTCTAGACGAACCTATGATGGATTAGTCTCTTCTAGGCGTCTCCGACGAAAAGAACTGCCCCTTCTAGATAGAACTCGAAAGTAAATTGCCCCTTCTAGGTAAAATTTACAGAAATAGGATGTCCCTTGTAGACGAACCTAAGATGGATTAGCCTCTTTTAGGTGTCTCCGATGATTGAATGATTTAACCTATGGTGAAGCTAGAGAAAATTCATAACGGTCAAATTCTATTCTTAACTGATTGGTGGAATGCCCTTAGTTGGGTAAACTTGCCAAGATTGGATATGCCCCTACTTGGGTAAGTTTGACAAGATTAGATTTTCCCTTGGTTAGGTAAGCTCTACAAAAATGGGATTCCCCCTTGATTGGGTAAGCTTGACAAAATTGGATATGTTCAACAAAATTGGATTTACCCCTGGTTGTGTAGGTAGGTTCGACAAAAATTAGATTTGCCCTTGGCTGGGTAAGTTCTACAAAAATTGGATTTGCTCAATAAAATTGGATTTACCCCTGGTTGGGTAGGCTCGCCAAAAATTAGATTTGCCTCTGGCTGGGTAAGTTCTACAAAATTAGATTTGCTCAACAAAATTAGATTTACCCCTGGTTGGGTAGGCTCGACAAAATCAAATGCTCCTATAGAAGGATGAAGGT
>JAJEJH010000867.1:54982-79852 GCA_026122585.1 Anacardium occidentale | reverse complement strand
TCAACTTCTTTAAAAACACTAACCTGCAAGAAAGGAACTAAGGGGAATAAGTGATGAGTCACTCAATAAATATCTCTTTTTTTTTTCTAGTATTTTTATCCTTGGCTTAATCATCTCTCTATTCTAATAGACTTTCATTAGTTTGTTACTAACCTAACTAGTTATTTGAAGAACTTAACTTAGTTCTTAACTAGTCTTATAAGCTTTTTCCTCTTCTCTAGCTCATTGTACTTCTTAGCTGAAGACCTTTCTAAGCTCTTTCTGAATTCATTATCTTTCCTCTTCTTAGTTAATGTCTAGAATCTGAAGTACTCTTGATTTCTTTTGGGTCTTAACTGAAATTATTTTATGTTTATACTTATGATGTATATCATGCAGGAATATTTGTCTGATGTTCTTTTCTTACCTTATTTCTTATCATATTATCTGTGTTTTGATTCATGTCATACTATGTGTGTCAAGGTATGAAGTATGTTGAAAACATGTATTTGCCCTTGAGCCTATTTATTGAAAACAATTACTAAAAATACTGTTAAGATTTGAAGATTCTAAAATAAAATGCATCTGAAATCTGTCTTTTATATATACATATATTATATACATAAAAGTTGTATCTGAATATTGTGCTAATTAGGCTATAAATATAAAGATTTGACACCTTGACTATGTGAGTTCAACTAGACTAGCAATATGTCAGTAAGCTGATAATATCCTACTATACCAGTCTAAGGACTGTAAGTTAAAACCTAACCATATTGATCGCGGTTAGTAAATTGAAATCTCATAAACGCCTCCTTGTATTCACCTTTAATAACTATCCTAGATGTCGGGCTTAATACTAAAAAATTATGCATATGAATCATTTGATCCCTTTTTAAAAACACTAAGTTTGGGATGTCAGTCATGCAATGCTCATCATATTTGATATCTTATTATTTCTTATCTTCTAATTACATTTTGTTTAACTAATTCAACTATTATAGTTTTGCTTGGTATGTTACTTATTGAAGCTCCTAGTTTTATAACTTATTAAGCTTGTTAGTAAGTTTTGTGTAAGTTGTTCTATGTTTTAGTCTACATCTGCTAGCTTTCTGTTATGTTTGCTTCACAATTGTTTCTATTTTTGTTTCTATTTCCATCTTCATTTTTAATCGTAATTTATCGCTTACCTATACTATTTCGAGGCTGTTGTTGGGTTTCTCTTACTTATGTCAGTTTGGTCTAGTGATTCTGTAAAAAAAAAAAAAATTCTTTTCTTTGTTCTATTATTATTATGCATATTCTGTTATATCTTTTGTGGTTTCTGCTTAATCTGGTATTTATTTTGTGAATTTTACTTGATCTAGTATTTGATCTATAAATTCTGCTTATTTTTGCTATTTATACCTATTACACAGCGTGTACTTCAAAACGTATAATTGTGTGAGTGCCACATACGGTCATGACCTTATGCACGATCATGCAAAATTGGAAAAATGTGCATGACCATGACCTTGAGATATACAGTCGTATGCCTAAACATACTACTATGTTGGCCTCAGTCGTGCATGTAACTACACGACCGTAATCATATAGAAAAGACAATTGCACGGGCATGCATCACGCTCTACTTATGTAATTCTACTTTTGAAACTTACATAACACCAACCAAACGCAACCAAATCTTAATCAATCCTCAATCAAACTTATTCTAACATATATTCATGTAAAAACATGCTACTATCACTATTAAGAATCAAGTTGAAAGTTAGGAATATGTTAGATTAGGAAAATTTGGATTACATAGATAGATTAAGAAGTTAAATATGTTATTTCCCTTTTTTTTCTTTTCTGAAGTGTATTATATATGTTGTATCAATCCATCAAGGAATATAATATGAATTACAATTGTAATATGGTATTAAAGCCTCATCTAAAACCTGATCTCAGTTTCTGATAAGTGACATATTGTAAACCTTAATTTCTTTTCCAGTGGCAGCATGCTATTTCGACAAAGTCACGGTGAGCCTTTTTAGTTGTCAAAATAATCATCTAACATCTTCATATGCCTTCATGCATGGCTTTTTAATTTGCACCTATTTTCTCTTATCTTATCTTCCCAATGCGTATGAGCACTCACCGTCAGCTCCAATCCATTAAGAACATGATAATAAGGCTTTCCTTATAGTTTCATCCATGTCTGACAACTAAAAGTTTATCTCTGATGATTGAAAAAGCTAATATTACTAGTTTTTTCGTTTTTTCGTCTCAAAAGGTTATGATCTAATAGCTTCTAGCTTCTTTAAGGTTTTTTGGTACCCACCATGCTCTCTCTTTCTAATCACGAGAGTTAGTATTGCTTTCTCTTTTTGACTACCATTAATAGTTTTTTGGGTTTTCTATAAGTTTTGTTTGTTTCTCTTTTCTTTGCATTGTCCTTCAACTAGTTATTGGTATTCATAATCATTTAATCTTCAATATGACTGGTGAAGGATCATTTAAATCAATTGCATTTACTCTATTTCTCTTTTTTCCTACTATTACTACTAAAAAATTTATTAGTGGTGTCAATTATGCAACTTAGGCAGTATCTATAGAATTATGGTTCATAGGGTAAGGTTTAGAAAAACACTTAACTACTAAGGTTAGAGATGTGGCAAAAACTAATAGAACAAGCTGGATTGAAACTGATGTATTATTATATAATCTATTGTGGCAATCAATTGATCCATCTTGCTACTTGATTTATAAGGCATATAGAACTTATATGGAAATATGGAATCATGCTAAACTACTTTATACTAATGATATTCAACAGTTATATTATGTAGTTTCTAACTTAGTTAATTTAAAACAAATGATTTAAGCATGCCTAATTTTTTAGGTCATATAGCATCTCTGAAAGCTAAATATAGTTTTGTTATGCCTACTGGTAAGATAATCACAGAAGATTTGGCTCAACTTGATAAATTCTTTATGGTTTTAACTCTCATAGTAATCAATCCTAGTCTTATTCTAATTCGAGATCATATTTTATCTAGTGTCATTATTCTAACCATGGATGATGTGTTTGCCTGATTACTTTAAGTTTTTTCTTCAACTATAGGGACTTTGATTATAGAATCCACTACCCTTGCCTTTTGTTCTCCAAATAACTCTAAAGATCAAAGTGAGCATGAAGGCAAGGGTTATTATCTTAAATATACTTATTGTCACAAGTAAGGCCACACAAGGGAGAAAAGCTATAAGTGACACAGTCACCTTACTAAAAAAGCCAATATTGCACAGTTAGTTCATCTAAACAATCATTCAAATATCTTTACAAACCAATTTGTAATTCTTACTGGTGTTGATTATGAAGAATATTTATAGTACCAAGCCAGCAAGCAGTCATTTTAGTCTTTTATTACTTTAGTCACATAATATGGTAACTCCACTGTTTATCTATCTCAATCCTTTAATCACGGGCCTTAGGTTTTTTATTCTATTGCCTTTAATCATCTCTTAAGTAATTTCAATTTATTGTCTCATCTTTCACATATGAGCACTTCACATTCTATCACTTTAGTCGATGGTACAAAAGTTATGGCTAAAGTTGTGGGTCATGCTCACCTTCTTACTTCTTTACCTTTAAAATCTATTCTTTACCTTCCTCATTATCCATATAATCTCATGTCATTAGTCAACTTATACAAACCTTAAATTATTCTGTCAGTTTTATTAATCATTCTATTTTTATATAGGACTGTGGTTTGAGAAAGATGATTGGTGCAAGACGTGAGTTGCAAGGACTTTACAAACTCTATTTGCCTTTATCTTCTGTTGCTTACACAATCATTGAATTCCCAGATCTTTTTCATAATCGTTTAGGGCATCTTAGTTTATATAAGTTCTAAAAGATGGTTCATAGTTTATCCAAGTTATCTTCATTTGAGTATGATTCATGTCAACTTAGGAAACAATCTCGTTATTTTTTTCAAGGCATGTTAATAATCGGGCCTCCTCTTAATTTGAGTTAATGCATTCTGATGTGTGGGATCGTTGTCGAATTAAATCCATTTTAAACATTTATTATTTTGTGACATTTATTGATAATTATTCACGGTGCACATGGATATTTTTAATGAAACATCGTTCTGAATTATTTTCTATCTTTAAATCATTTTTTGTTGAAATCAAAACACAATTTAATACCTTTATTTGTATATTGCATAGTGATAATGCTCGTGAATATTTTTCAGCTTCTTTCACAACCTTTGTCTTTTCAAGGCAGTTTTTATCAATCTTCTTGTATTTACACCTCACTATAAAATGGGGTTGCTAAGCATAAAAACTAATATCTTATTGAAACTACTTGTATATTATTATTATATTTGCATGCTCCGTTTCATTTTTGGGCTAATGTAGTTCTTACTGCATGTTATCTAATTAATATGATACCTTCGTTAGTGCTACAAAATAAGATCCCTCATTCCATTTTGTTCCCCACTCGTCCTTTGTATTTTTTATTTTCCTCATGTTTTTTGTTACACCTGTTTTATTCATAACCTTTCTCCAAGTAATGAAAAATTATCTATACGATCTATCAAGTACATTTTTCTTGGTTATTCTTGTCTCCAAAAGGGTTATAAGTGTTATTCTCTTATGACTCATTGTTCCTTTATTTCTATGATGTTACCTTCTTCGAGTCATCCCCTTCTTTTTCTCATCTAATTCTCTATCTCTTATCATTGACATACTTCTGTTGCTTACTTATACTCTTATCGGTAAACTACTTATTGAGTCAGGACAACTCTCAAAGACTTTACCTGCTCCTTTTGAACCTTTACAAATATATGATCTCTCACCATCTCCTTCTCCTATAGGTACTAATTGCTCATTTTAATTTAACGGATCCTCTTGACACGCTACCTACTCTTAAGTCTTCACCGATATAGTCTTATCTCCTACTGATTAGTTTTCCATTATTATTCACAAAGCGGTAAGGTGTTCTCGTAATCCTAATCCTAATCCTATTTATAATTTTCTCAATTATCATCGTTTTTTATTACTATACTATGTTTTTGTCTTTTTTTTATCTTCCATTTCAATTCCTAAATCTGTCGATAAGGCTTTTCCTCATCCAGGTTGGTGATAGGAAATATTAGATAAGATGACAGTCTTGCATAATAATAGTACTTGGGAGTTAGTTCAATTATCCTCGGGTCATTCCACTATTAGCTGTCAGTGTGTTTATACAGTTAAAACTAATCTCAATGGCAGGGTTAATTGTCTTAAGGCACGACTAGTAGTCAAAGGTTATACTCAAGTTCATGGTTTGGACTATGGTGACATGTTTTCTTCGATGGAAAAGATGTCCTCAGTTTGGTTATTCTTTTTTATTGCTATTATACGACATTGACCTCTATTTCAGTTACATATTAAAAATGTCTTTCTTCATGGTGAACTTCAGAAAAAGATCTATACGGAGCAACTTTCTGGTTTTGTTACTTAAGGGGAGTCTAGCTTGGTTTGTAAATTATGTCGTTCACTGTATGGTCTTAAGCAATCTCTACATGTTTGGTTTGAACTTTTTGTTAAGGTCATTTAGGAATTTGGTATGATTTGAAGTGATTTAGATCATTATTTTTTAAGCATACATCAAGAGGATAATGTATCTACCTGGTTATTTATATTGATAACATTGTTATCACAGGTGATGATCAAAAGGGCATCAATCAGTTAAAGAAGTATTTATTTAGCCACTTTCAAATCAAAGACTTAGAATCGCTTAGATACTTTCTTGGGATAGAAGTTGCTCAATATAAGTTTAGTATAATTATCTCTAAAAAGAAGTATGCTTTGAATATCTTGGAAGAGAAAAGAATTTAAATTGTAAACATGTTGACTCTCTTGTGGATTCTAATACTAGACTTGTATTAGGACAAGCAGAGCTACTTACAGATCCTAGTAGATATAAAAGGTTAATAGACAAACTTAACTACCTTACTATCATTCGACTAGATATCTATTTTTCTATCAATATAGTTAGTGAGTTCCGACAATCTCTAAGTGATTCACATTAGGATGCAGTTGTTCAAATTTTGAGGTATATCAAGGGAGCACCTGGCAAAGGATTATTGTATGAAGACAGGGGTCATACTTAAGTGGTTGGATATTCTGATATAGAGTGGGTTAGGTCCTTATTAGATAGACATTTAAATTCAGGATACTGTATTCTTATCAATAGTAATATGATTTCACGAAATCATATACAAGCAATGTTTCATATTACTTCTAATTCAATATTTCACGAAATGACTAAATATATAAAGATTAATTGCCACTTTATTTGAGAAAAGAGCTTATCCTGATGTATAACTATTAGTCATGTTAGCTCTAGCAATTAGCTTGTAGACATTTTCACCAAGTCTTTTAGAGGTCCACATATTGAATTCATTTGTAACAAGTTGATACATATGATTTATATGCTCCAACTTAAGGGAGAGTGTTAAGAATCAAGTTGAAAGTTAGGATTATGTTAGATTAGGAAAATTAGGATTGTATAGATAAATTAGGAAGTTGAATATGTTATTTCCTTTATTCTTTATTTTCTTTCTTTAATTGTACTATATATGTTGTATCAATCCATTGAGGAATATAATATGAATTGCAATTTTTATAAAACCTTCATCATCTCATGACACCCAAACATAACCTAACATGCTTTTGAACCCTTAAACATAAACGCAGGCACATATAAGTACTCTAAGCATGTTTTTACCTCTAAAAATCTCTTCTATCTCATTATTATCATCTTAAGATCAAGCTTATTAAACTCAAAACATGTTTTTATCACTAATTGAACTTATCCAAGAAGATACATGCTA
The DNA here is from genome assembly GCA_026122585.1 of Anacardium occidentale. NCBI lineage: Eukaryota > Viridiplantae > Streptophyta > Magnoliopsida > Sapindales > Anacardiaceae > Anacardium > Anacardium occidentale. The sequence goes on along the minus strand of JAJEJH010000867.1, from coordinate 73,004 downwards.
TGAAAATAGAGAAAGAAGCAAGAAAATACTTACTAAGGATTGTTAAGGGCTTCAATCTCTCAAACTCTAACTGATTCCTAGTTGCATTGGTTGATTGATAAACTAATCTTTCTCTCTGATCTTTAGTTAAGGTTAGCTAAAAGAGCAGAAGAGAAACAGGTGAAACTAGCTAAAAACATAAAAGCTCTACTTTATATAGTTACCTTGACTTAAGAGAGACACACAGTTATGTACCCTTAAGGTACACATTCATCCTCTATAGCTCAAACGATATATAGTTATGTGTTTGAAGGATGCACAGTCATACTCTAAAGAAATCACAAATTTTTAGCTTTTAGCACTGTGCATGGGAAAAGCCCCCTTAAAAGGACCCATGTCAAGCCATATAAAGCCTTTAAATGACTCTTCTTCCCTCTCAACACTACTGAATCTATTCTTTAACTATAAAATCTCTCTTAACCTTGATCCCCAATATAAAAAAATAATTCTAACCTTAGGATATTATAGAGACTAAGAGCTGATATTACATAAAAACTTAGATAATACATTTCATAGATTAATTTGATATAGAGATATATAAATTGATACATGTAATAATCATAAACACAATTGATTTGTATTAAAAGCTAATGGATTCCATAGATAGGTAATACACTTTCATTAAATTAAATTTATATAGAGATATGGTACGTTATTAGATGGTAAAGTAAAATAAATATTGTTTAAGAAGGAGTATTGATTAGATTAGGGAATTTTTTGTCCCACGAACAACATGATTTCTTTAGTCATATGAAGAATTTTACTCTAAAATGGATTAGTGAACCCAAAGTCTTAGTGTCATCTTGGATATTATTCCTTTCATTAAATTGATTGTGTTAGTTTTGATTTGCTTTGCATTTAATTTTTAATTTAGTTTAATTTCATTTTATATTTGACTATAATCCGATCGTTTAGATAAAATTAGGAAAAATGTTGTCTTGGTATTTGATTAACAATCCTAAGGACACGATCACCTGGAATATTTTCCTTTATTACTTAGACCTAATATATTTGCTAAGAAGTTAGATTCAATTTTGATGCATTCGTCATATGGCTCTATGTAGATACAACTACATATTGTGTGGTGGCTAAGTCATAGGCCCATCACGAGGCGGACTTGTAGGGGTTAAATTGAACATTGACCCCATTTACCCTAAACCAAAACTCTTCATCAAAGTTTGCCATCACTACGTGCCACAACATAAATGAATGTACCAAAACATAATTAAATAAACTCTTTTGTAGCAATAACAAGTATTCAAAACAAGTCGTCCTAAAAATCTCTTGTTACCTCTATGTCAAATGTGTCCTAATCATTCCCATCGAGTCTTTTAATCCTCAACATGTAACTTGTGCCCTAAAATAATGCTCTTCCTTAAATCTAATATAACTCTCATTATTTTTGGCCCCTATTATACCCTTTTGTAGTATACTGTGTAAAAAAAAAAAAAAAAAAAAATCAAAAGATTCTTATTTATCATATTATATTTTTTTGTTTCTCAAAATACATGTTTTATTTTGAAAAAGAGATCAAAATTGTGAAAACAATGTATCTAAGAAACTTAATACAAAAGAATTTTGGAAACCCCTTTATAAGGTAGCTGTCAAAAATGCCCCAATGAAAAAAAATATAAGAAACCCTTAATATATTAAATAACAGAAACCCTTAACATGGAAAATATTTGAAATCCCTCTGCCATTGAAAAAATCAAAAACACCCCTTATTATGGAAAATATTTGAAATCCCTTTATTAATAACCCCCTTCAAATGTAAAACCTAACTAATCAATTTAATGAAAGGAATAATATGTGAGAAGACGTTAAAATTTTAGGTTTACTAATCTATTTCAGAGTAAAATCTTTAATATGACTAAAGAAATCATGTTATTCATGTGACAATAGAATTCTCTAATCCAATCATACTCTTTTTCAAGCAATATTAATTATACTTTATAATCTAATAATTCACTATGTCTCTATGTAAATTCAATTAGATGAAAGTGCATTACCATTCTATGGAATCCACTAGCTTTCAACACAAATCAGTTGTACCTATGACTATTACATGTATTAATTTATATATCTCTATATCTAATTAGTCCATGACATGTATTGTCTAAGCTTTTATGCAAGATCACCTTTTAGTGTCAATCACACAACATAAATTTTATTAAAAATTTACCAGATTCTTAATAGACATTAAGTTTATAATACATACTTACCATGAAATAGTATGTCCAACAATCACTAATAAAAAAAATTACTAATTCATGGATTAGCTAGTCCTAGTCTTAGCCAAGAAGAATTATTTTGTTATATTGGAAAAATTAACACATAAATTCAAGAGAAACATAACAAAGATAAAGGATAAAATTGTATATGAAAATCTTGAATTGTTTTGCAATCTTCTTGAATTCTCTAACAATCACAATGCTTAATATTGAATTGACTTTAACCCCAAAAGAATATGAATGAAAGCTTAAAAGAATACGAAAAAGCTCTCCTAGATAGTCTTAAGATGACTTTGTCTTTTCAGGTACATATCAATAGATATACATAGTCTAAGGTTAAAAAAAAAATGCAAAAACACAAATTTGGGTGCTATAGCTCTAGGTTGCAATGCACAACCCCTAGAAATTTTGTGTTTCTAGTGCTAGATTGTGGTTTGTAGCTTTTGGAATTTGAATTTTTGGTCTTATGAAAGTTGTAGCCTTGGATATGTAGTTAAATTTGGCTTTTGTATCACCTAATTTGGACTTTGGAATCTCAAGTTATAATTAAAGAGTTTATGATGTCTACTATAACTTTACTGTATACTACTTTTCCATTATAGAGCTTAAATTTAGTGAAAATCCTTGTTTTCTTACTGTAGTGTGCAACGCTTTCCTTCCCCCTTTATACTTTGGTTACACATGATAGTTTAGACTAAATTTGAATCACTGGTTAGTCCTTCATAAGTGTCTTTTTGACTTGATTTCTATTGAATTCACATTTAATTCCCTATTTCCTATAAAACCAAACAAGAAAACCCATGATCTTGAAATATGCATATAATGATGGTAAAATGATCAAATTATCCCTTAAAACTTGACAAATTGACCATAGAAATATACATGCAATTTACACTTATCATTGACAAGAGATATTTTAGTGCCTTACCATCAGTGATATATATGGATCTGTATCTTGTCTAGGAGGAAAAGGCACGATAGGGTGTTAACATAATCACTGTGAAGATAAAGTTGTATTTTCTTTACTATGAGTTATTTAAGGTTGAAAATAGAAAGATTGTATTTAAAGAGGTGATATAGCTTATGGATGACATAAAGGCATTTAGTACACACCCATGGAGAGTGCGAGCATGGGAATCAACAAGTAAGTCCATGAGGGACATATTGAAACATTTGTCATATGTTCCTCTTGAATAAAAAGTTAACCTCTTTGGTGAGATATTTCATTATGAGGTTCTTTTTGCTTTATAGGTAAGTATTTTGGGTATAATACTATAACAAAGTTATAAGTGTGTCTGTGTGTGTATTAAATATGTAAAGTTGGTAATAAATTTAAATCAAAATATTTTTTTCATTTTTAGTTTTATGAGTCTCTTAAAAGATTGTAGAGCAAGGTGAACCATATATCTATCTTATCACAACCATGTATATTGCAATTGAAGACAAAAGACATCTTTGGATGGAATGATATTAATACCATCTTTGATGAAGACCAAATAAGTGAGAAAAAAATAAATATGTATTGATATTAAGTATGTATAAATGTATAAGTTATTTATGTTAAAATAACTTAGATTGGAAAGTTTTCATGGAGTCAAGTTTATGATAAATAGGGTAATGTCACAATCAACCTACACCTATTAGCTAGCGAAATGATAGGACATCAATGTTGTCTATTACCTAGATAGTTTAGGTGTCTTTTTTTTTTAATCCTATTTTACCTCATTATTGTTTAGAGCTCCCAACCATAGTTCATTATCGATTGCAATTCTAATAGTAACTTAACCTAATCAAAGTACAATAACCATAATTTAGACCCTCACTATAGAGTATCATATCATTGAGCCCCCAATCATAGAGTACTTTACTGTTTAATGGTATATCATTAAGGGCCTTACTCCAAGACACGTCTTATACTAGCTTGACTAGATTAGATATAGTCCTAGATGTCAGTGTAACACTTAGAGATATAAGAGTATTTGATATGTCTTGCTACATAAGTTAGTCATCTTGATGCTTAAGTCAATTACATCGAGGATTATCTCATCAAATGAGCTACTACACTAGAGGTAAATCAATTATAACGTGAATGTTATAGATATGTTGTTTCAATAAATTCATGTGATTTTAATAATATATATTTTATTATGTTATAAGGTGCTCTATTTGAGGGCAATGATAGTGTAGGGTACCAACTCAATAGCTAGCTTGCTAAGCAGGGTAAATATACTTGATTTCTGAAGATAGTGACAATATTTCAATTTTGATTTCAATAAGATATGGTGTTTAATTATCTATTGTATTTATTGTTACAAAGTGAAGCAGCATGCCAGGTTCTACATAAGTGACCCCCTAGTATGGGTGTAACCTCTATAACTATCCTCACATATGAGTTACGTAAACCTAATTTATAAAAATAGTGACAACATATACATGGTATTATTTAATTAATATATAAAACATTGGTTAACCTAATTATTTGTTATCATTACAGTACACAGTTGGAAACAAGGATAAAGTGGTTAACACATCATATCAAGAGGATATAGGTGATGACATTTTGTAAAAGGCTTGGTTGTGATACATTACTGGTTTATTTTTTTATTTTATGTTTTTATTATATGATTCATATAATCATAACTATTGTGTGATCAATGTCATTACAAAGGGATGTGACAATATTAGATGTGATGTTGTATTATCTCTCTTAAGAAGACTTCTCAATGTACAAATCATATGATCTAGAAGTAAGTTAACTATTTCAATTAAATTTTACAGTGTTACCATAAATAGAGCTTCATATGATTTTTTGGATATTGTTATTATAGATGATTGATATATAAGTTACATTACATGGCTTCATTTCACAAAAACCAGTTGTATTAGCTTCCGCTCAAGTAGAAATCGTTGGGAACAATTATAAGAAAGTTTGATAAAATGACAAACATTGATACTTAGATGCAACAAAAACGATAGACTTTACTTCTATAGAGGAGACTTAGATGCAACAAAAGCGATAGACTTTACTTCTATAGAGGACACTCCATTCACTCAACTGATTTGTAAGACCCGCCGCCACGAGTACCCCTACTCCTGAACACTGGGGAGCTTTTATTAATAATCTGAAAATACGGGTACCCACGACGAGAATCCTAAGGAAATAAAATTTCCTACTGTTGCTATACAATCTGAATACAATACATCTGTACACGTGTGAAAGCTGAAAATACATACACTAGAATACATAATGAGCCCATACTGGCTTTTCATATATTTACAACTGTTTCTGTACAATCTAGATATGTTTGATAATATACAAAAAATACAATATAAGACCACACAGGTCCAAAACTGAAAGTACATACTGAAAACTGTGGTGTGGGCCCTCTCCCGCTAGCCTCGATCCACCTGCTCCTCAGCAATAGCATGAACACCTGAAAAGGATGGAAGAAAGAGGGGAATGAGTGATAAAGATCACCCAGTAAGCGTTCCTTATTTCCTTCAACCCAAGCAAGCAACATGCAATCATAAACATACCTGGCCTCGACCCTATTCATACATCTATGCACTTGCTGGAATCTGAAACTGCTTAATCTGGTTATCTGAATCTCATTCATTTATTGATATCAATATTATTCATGTCATGATGTGTATGTCATGTCATGCTAACTAAAAATACTGTAGATGCATGCATCTGAATATCTCTATGTACCCAAAGGTACCTACTGTGCTGATCAGACTGGTGAACACAGGGATTCGACATCTTGGCCACGTGGGCTGAACAGTCTAGCTACTAGCTAGAAAGCTGAATATACTATACTGAATGATCTGACTAGTGTCAAAAGGCTGAATCTGAATGTTGAACAATCTGAATGGTGTCAGAAAGCTGATTCCCACAGATCCCCCCTCAAGTTCACCCATACTCTTACCCGTACATCAGGTTCTAAATACTGAATACTACTGAATTCAGATCCTTTGATCCTCTCTCATGTTACATGTCATGCTATGGTATGCAAATACAGCTGTATTATCTGAATTCATGCTTATCTGATGCTTATCTGAAGCATTTTAGCCATTAAGCTGATTTTCCATGCTTAATTAAATCAATTTATATTCATTTTCTGGAAAGCTGCTACTGCACGGGCGTGTGGGCAAGGCACACAGGCGTGCATGGCTAAGGCACACGGGCGTGTGCCTGGACGCACGGGACCGTGCGCTAGTCGTACGTCTGGTCTGCATGCTACTGAAATTCTGAGTAATTTCATTGAATAAGCTTACACACGGTCGTGTCCCTCAGGACACACGAGCGTGTTTCTGCATTTCTGCCCGTGCACATAGCGTGCCCCGTGCACACAGCGTGCATACAGGCGTGTGCCTGGAAAAACAAAGGCACACGGCCGTGCCATGCAGGCACACGGTCGTGTGTCTTGTTCTTCAACAAGAACACCCGTCTGGAAATGCATCAAATCCATACCAATTCTCAATCAATTTTAAATTCACTTCTAACACACTTTCCCAACACCTCAAATAACACAATTCAAGCATCAAACGCAACATGCATCAATCATCAACGAATTCACCGTGGAAGCACCTCTATTTTCTCACTAAACATACTCAAACATGCATGCAAGGTTCAAGGATAAAAATTCATCATCCAATTCAACATGCAACAGCATATAAGCATACCCAAAGTTCATTCACATGCCATAGATTCATTCAATCATCACATTTCATCAAATCATGTTGGGAAAACTCAAGGAGAAGTAAGTGAACACTTACCTTACCTCTCGCCATTGCCTCTGGAAGCTTTTCTATCAACTATCTCTTGGCTCTCTAGCTTGATTGGGAGCTACTGGAGGCGACACTTCTTCTTTAAGATTGTGAGAAACTGAAACCAAAGAGAGATAATGGCTAAAATGGCAAGTGGGTGAGAAAAATGGCTAATTTCTCTCGGCTCTCATTTATATAAAAGCACTTGCACGAGCGTGCAAGGTAGGTGCACGGGTGTGCACATGGGAAAATGAGCATTACTCATTTCTTGGGCATTCGCATGATCGAATCCTTTCGAAAGGAATCATACGAAAACCACACAGGCTCTGAAAACTTACTAACTCACCCCTGAATTCTTCTAGACTCCCAATCTATTTTTGAATTTCGTTTCTAACCCTAAAACTTTTCCTCTAAGGGCTTTTCTAACCTGGGATGCTACATGATTAATAATTAGATATGTATGAATTATGTTTAAAGTGACAGAGGTAGTGAACCTTACTTTAATAGTTTTTTCTGTATTTTTATGTTACACTATTAATAATATATTAAATATTTTTTTCTCACAAGGGATGCGTACTACGAGGTTTAGTGCCTTATAGCTTTGTGTCTGTTGTGTAATTTTTTGTTTACTTGGACTTAAATGTATGAGGTGCCCTTAGTATGATAGAGCTGTGATGATTAAATCAACTGATTGATCTTACTTTCTATATGTGCACAATGGTGACTATACTAAAATAAGTCTGTAATCTCGATATCGCCATGAAACCTTTAGTGTAATGATAATGGTGTAAGGATTATCATAGTGCGTGAAATTTCATCAAAAAATGACGACAATTTACATGTGTTGAGGTTTGCTAGTGTAACGTAATCTTACACATAGGAGTATGATTTATGATTATGTTTAGTAAATTGACCTAATAATGAAGAACCTATATAGAGTTTGTTTCATTGTGTTTATAGATCAATCTTCATGACTTGATAGATACATGTGATCTTTTGAGTTGAGATCTATTTGACTATCTTATGCTAGGAGTGATGTCATTTGACATCATTAAATGTACTATTATAGTTAGAGTGTTATAAAGGTGAGTGATTGGCTGTATTATAATCAGTATAAAGGCTATATTAGATCAAAATCAAATTTGTCTGTCCTAGAAACTAAAGGTGTATCTCTGGTAAGTACACCCAAAACCGTTAAGTCTATGGCCTAGATTGGTTAGTGTTGTATTTAATATTTCTAGTTTGGACATATGCATATACGACTTTTTTTGAGATAGACACTTATCTATATCTTAGCCTTATGAGATATGATGATAAAAAGATTATATTGTACATTAAACGTTAAGTTGATTGAGCTTAATAGATGTTTGTTAACACTCTACTATTCAGACGGTTATGGTATGAAGCTTACAAGTCATACATATAAAAGAAATGGTAGCTAAAAAGATAAAAGTTATTTTCCTAGTGTTTGTATTTGGGTATTATTAGGTACAACTTACCTAGCGTTTGTATTTGGGTGTTATTAGGTACAACTTACTAGTTTGACATAAATCAAGTTGAAAACTTATGTTTAAGATTTGCTTTGGCATACAATTATGAACATTACATAGGTATGGTCATGTATTTAGATGGTTGACAAAATCTTAGCATTTGGATAGAATGTTCATTTGACTTGGTCAAGCATAGTATTGTTAACACACTGTCATGCAATATCATGCATAACCATGCTTATAGTAGTTAATGTATGGATTGTTAGGCCTTGAATAATATGTCTTATCATGTAATCCATTGTATAATGCAAATGTGGTATGTAGAGTCCAAATATGACATACAACCATGAATCTTGAACACACCGGCACGTAAAAAGGCAGTTTGGTTGTGCATGTCATTGACATGACCATGTGCCTATTCTTATAAATAGGAGTGCAATTTCATTTTATAAGCTGTTTATTTGCTTACACTTTATTTATTATCAGAGAAACCACTGCAGCTATAAACATTTGACATTCATACATCTTGCCCCAACAAATGCATAACTGTGTATGCACTCTGAACTAGCTTCCAAAAATATACGAATCTTATTCAAGTTGTTCTATGTGGAAAATGCCTTTGCCAAAAGTCTATATACTATTAGGTAAGTAAACTATAAAGTTATTAGGAGTAGAATTTTAAATGCATATCATAGGTGCATTTTCTAAAATATATTCTATGTTTATTTCAATCTTGTTTTTCATGCATTTTTATGGATGTGATTCCACTTTGAAACTCTTAGACTCTGTGATGAGTTATAAGTTCTACTATGTAGGCGCCCTTCTAATGACTACAAAATTCTAACACATACGAGGCATGGTTAAGTGTGAAGAAAGTTCTTCTCCAATGTACTTTATACACATACCCTATAAAATATTGCATTTTTCATCAGTTGCCCCTACCAGCCATATCTACCATGGATTAAAAGGTGACATTCCAATAGTGGTATCATAGTGTTGTAGTTTTAGAGACATGATAAGTCTATATCATAGGAGCAAAACTAACAAAACAGTGGTGGAAAAATATGGTGGAGTTGACATAGTGGTTAGACAATGAAGTATGTAAACCGATGACGTTTAGTGGTTTAGGTTTTAACTGTTAAAATGTAATTAACAATTATTATATATTATTCATTTGTAACATGTCTACTAGTTCTTAGCCATGTTGTATTGCCACCAGCTAGATAACATAACCACCATTTAACAAAATTAGATGACGATCCACACTTTTCTTGAAACATATTTACCTTACGTGTATAAGGACTTTAAGTGGGATCCATGTAAGTTTGTGTGGCCATCTCTATATACCTCATTGATCAATAGTAGGTTGGCACTTGATCTATATTTTAGGCCATAGAGGCTAATGTAAAAGGTACACATATAATTGAATGAAATATTGTACTTATCAACATTATTATGTTTAAATGTGAAGGTTCAATTGCCATGTGGTATTTGATTTTTGCAAGTTTCATCCTCATCAACTTTAATTATACCCATTTTGTGTGTGGTGTAATAGATTTACAAAAACGATGCCTTATAGTACATTAATCTTTTGAGAGTTATATAACGAGCCTAGACAGTTTTGGAAGAAAGATAATGATATACATGACCACTATCCTATATATGCTTATATCGACCTAATATAATGAGATCACCTAGTAGACACCCCTCTTTGATCTATCAAGGTTATCACAAGTAGTAGATATCCCCTAGTAGGTATCAGGGGTTAGGGGATTATAACATCTACATAGTGTGACACATCAAGTGTTTGGACTTGGACGCATATTTACGTGATTAACTATATAACTATTTTATGTTGACATCGTCTAATATATGCATATTTTTATTTATTTAGCCTTTGTTATGTTTTCATTATACACATGCTTATGTAAATAATTGACATATCTATATGTATTTGTGTTTATATATTTATGTGTATTTATGTACGTGATAAGGATATAGTAAATAGTGGACTGATAATGAGAAACCATCTTAGAAAATAATAATAAAAAGAAACCATTGCATGCAAATGCATCATATAGTTAAAAATGGTGAACACAATAGATTTTAGAGCTTCAGTTAAAGGGCTAAAGCTAAATAATTATAGAGGATTAATGTTTGATAAGCCTTATTAATTGGCCCTTATTACAAATTTTTATAGTTCCATTTATGATCCTAACAGTGGATTGGTACATAGATTGGCCAACACACTATCATGTGTTATACAATGAGAATGGTAATAGTGTTGATGACTTGTAAATATTGATAAACAAATTTTGTTACATATAATAAGTTTTTCAATTGATCGTGTTATTATTTTGAAAAAGTTGGAAAATTATTTCATGTAAATCCACACTTTTATTCTAATTTATATCAAAATTTATATTAAGAATAAACTAATATAAATATTTGGAATAAAAAAACAATTTATAATACAAATTATAGTTATAAATGACTTGTCAAACAAATTTTGTAACAAAATACAATAACTACAAAAATTACAATGTATTGGATAAATTAGTTTTTTACACAATATAGGCTCATCTTTCATCTTTATGCTTACTAGATAAATTAAAGGGGTAGAGCTTGGAACAAGTGTCAAACTCTTATAATTTAGTCACATATGACCGAGTTGATGACAACAACTATAATGTTATTAGACAATATCCTCACCTTGGAATAGAATTTTGTCTCTATTAGTTAGTCGTCCTATCTGTTGGTAATCAAAATACAATGGCAAGACAATTAAAGCATCCTTAATCCACTTAGATTAGTCCCTCAATGTACTACTTGTCTCTACATAAATCTCTCTATAATAGTCAATGTTATAATAGAGGTACACCCACTAAATACACATTGACATCCATGTACACCTTACCATAACGATTATATGCTTCCATGAAATTTGTGAAAGTTAAAAAAATTGATGCATGTATCTCCACTTTTATGGTCCATAATTTTTATAGTCTATTGTCCACACATGATCACCTCAAACCTGTAATTATTGATAGGTTAAACCTCCGAGTTAATAACCTTTTGTATATGGTTTGCAAGCTTGTATTTGAATCATAGAGTGATCATATTTGTACAAGCCTTTGCAACAATTAAAAGATGTTAGTATAATTAAGTTTAACATTAAATAGGTAATAATAGAATATAAGATAACAAAAAAAGAAACTATAAATGAGACATGGTATACTTACCGACATGGTTTCTTCTCTCATATAAGTTGTTAGACCTTTGATGTTTTGATGTGATGTAAAATATGTTAAGATGTCTAACTTGTTCATGGAATGAATTGATTCATGAACAAAGGGGACAAAATTTTAATTTTACAAAATTATCTAGACACATGACCTTGCAACAAAGACATATGCCTATGCTAAGGCAAAATTTTTAGGTTTGTATGCTCCTATGTGGTATGTCGTGCTCTTGGTCATGTTATTTTATGTACTTTAAGATTAATCTATTTAGTAAAGGCATATAACTATGTGTATAAGACACATAACCGTATGCATGAGGCATATGATTGTGTATATGAGAAGCATGGCTATGTGTATAAAAAGAATGATTGTGTGTTTTAAAAGCATGACTGTGTCTATGAGAATTATGATTATGTGTATAGGAAATATAATTGTATTTTGGGGGCACATAATTGTTGGGAAGTAATTAATGGAAGGAGCATGACCATGCATCCAAGGTATACAACAGTTGGCTAGTATCTCAACTCTAATGACTATTTCATCCAAAAACCTATAAATTAGAGTAAAATTAAAGTTAGAAGAGTTAGAGAACACAACGCCTTAAGCTTACATTCAATTATTCTCTATTCTCTCTTTAAAAACTTGTATATTCTTGAGAGAAAGCTTTTATACTTCATCTTTGTATACTTGACTATTTTAGAGGCATTCATTTCTTTGTATTGGTTACAAACTAGTTGGATGTAATCATGTAAAACTAGTGTGATGGTGAAATCCCATGAAACTAGTGTAAATGGCACAATCCCAGATAAACTAGGGTAGGTAAAATTTTAGATAAACTACTTGGGTGAAAATCCTAAAGAATTAGTAGAGAAAAAGCTTCAAGCGAGATGACTTAAAGAAGTGAATATAGGAGACTTATGGGGAAGGTCTAAAAAACTATAAAAACAGATTGAGTATTCTCTCTTTCCTTATTCTTTTATTTACTTTATATGTTTTTACTAGAGTTATTCTTAATTGCTTTGTTTATGATTAATTATTTGGTTTGTCATATACACATCAATTAATTTTTGGGTGAAAAGTTTTAAAGTTGAAAACATTTTTGAAATCCTATTCACTCTCCTCTAATATCATTTAGCAATTAGTATATTAGGGTTTTACAAGTAGTATTAGAGCTTTTGCTCTTGTATTCTAAAAATCAAACGATTTTAAGAGTTCTAAAATTAATTTTTTAAATGGCTAATTTGTTTACAAAAATCATTTTTTAAAAGGATGAAAGCTTAATTAAACCACTCTTATTCATGGAAAAAACTATAGTTAATGGAAGATTAAGGTAAAATTTCACATTCAATCTATAGATTATAAGTTATGAAAAATTATAGAAAAAGTTAATTTTATTCCAATTGACCCTAGGACAAATGACCCTAAACAAGAAATTGATTTTGATGAAAAAGATGAGAAAATGATGAGTTTAAATGCTAAAGTTTTAAATGTATTCTTTTATGTTTTAAAATCAACTAAATATAATTATGTCTTATCTTGTGAAATAACTTATAAGGCTTGGACTATCCTTCAAACAACTCATAAAGGAACAAGTCAAGTTTAAGAATCCAATATCGAGCTTCTTTTTTGTGAGTATGAGTTTTTTGAAATGAAGAAGGAAGAGAGCTTAATGGAGATATATAAGAGGTTCTCAAACCTAATTAATGATTTAAAAGGATTGGGACTACAAAGCTTGTAAAGAAGATTCTTCTATCCTTACTGAAATGATAGAGCATGAAGGTTACAACGATTGAAGAATCAAAGGATTTAAATAAGATATGCTTGAATGAACTCAATAGGAGTCTTTTGACTCATGAAATGAAGTAGATGCCTAAAGAAGAAGAAAAAGAATATTGCACATAAAATCAAGAAGAGCTCAAGCAAAGAAGACTTGCTTTCAACAAATAAGGAATCAAGTCTTCTATGGATGATGATGATATGAAACACCTTGCAAAAAAGTTCAACGAATTCCTTACTAAGAAGAAAAAAAAAAAAAAGGGAAAAAAAGGTAATTTGTAATGAGTGTGGAAAAGAAGGACATTTCTGACAAGGGTGTCCTCGGGTGAAAAAGAAAAAACATAAAAAGGTTCTTGCCACTTGGAGTAGGGATGACGTAAGCATTAAAAGTGAAGATGAAAAAAAAAAGTTTCCTTATACTTTTACACCAAGAGGAAATCTGAGGTAGAGAAAGTTTAAAGCTTGGTGTAGAGATGCCTTGAAGCTAAAAAGGAGAGAAGATGGCTTTTCAAGGCTTTGAACACTCATCAATCCAGGCAAGTGTTTAACTACTTAATTGGTTGTTATACTTGGTTGATGAATGAATTGCCATGTTGTAATATTTATGCTGAAATGATTCTATGACTACTTGATATGGTTGAGTAATTAGATTAAATTGATGCAAATATGTTGCATGCATATGCTAGTATTGCAACATATGTTTGGTTGGAATTCAAGTCAAGATGGTTCAAATTCTTACCTCTAAGATTATTTACCTATTAGTATATTAAGGTTTTACATAACCATCTTGAAAGTGTTCCCCTCATGAACTCCACCAAAAGGGTGATAGGTAAAACCTTACACTTACCTCACAAAAGTATTAAATGATTTGACAATGTTGATTGTCATAATATTACATTGCAAGACAAAAAAATATGCCTTTTCCCAACGTGTATAACTAACACCAAAGAGGTAATATGCCACACCGGGGTTCATGTTTTACAATGCTCAAAGTGCTTTCTTAAAGTCTTGTCTTGTATATGCTTTAGGCACTTTCTAGTGTAAGGCAACAATTCTCGAATGACCCTTGTACTTTATCTTCATGTTGTTTAGGAAGTAGTGGTAGCAATAGCTATGGTGAACTTTGGGAAATGTTGTGACAACTATATAGATGATATTAACATATTGATCAAAAATAATTACTAATTCAGGAACATTATCGATGTAATCCCTAAGTTTTGTCATAAATCAACTTTATGATTCATGATTCTCCCTTTTGTCGATAAAGAATGCGATAGGGCATTTTTAATTGTTGCCATCCTTTTGCAATGATAATGAAAAATATCCCCAAATATCATTCTTTTAAGAATGAATCGTCAATGTAAATGACTAGCTGAACATTTTATGGGAAAGCCCATATACTGTATCCTAAGGCCATGAAAAAGTGTTTGAACTTGTGGTCTTCATTTTTCTCTAAATGTGCGATTGTGCCTAGGTTATGGGGAACTAAATTAAGGTAATAGTTTAAAAATAACGTAGAAGACTCATATGGCTAGCCATGTAATGGTTGTAGTGTTTTTGGCCAACCATGCTTAAGCATATGATATATCAATATTGCATTTCTGTGCAACATTGACAATGAATTCTTTTAGGTGGTAAATATTGTTGACTATTAAAATCCTTGTCTTTTACATTTATCCTAATGTTTAGGCCTTTGGTTGTCTATGATGGAACATTAGCTAATCTTAAGGACAAGTGTGTTGGGATGCAAACTTATATAGTTCAAAGAAGTTTGATTTGCATAATTTGATCACTCAAACACATTATTTGCATTGGTTGTTAACATAGTGCATCTCTAATCTTCATGTTGTTGACTTGGTCATTTGGAACTAGTATTTAATGTCAATGGGATGTCGGTTGAAAACATCAATCACACTTTTTTTGTTAGAATAAATGTCTCTTACTTTGAAAGTTGAACTATCTCTTATGGCACTAGGCATTAAAAGGAAGGTTTGGGTATATAGGCAAATAATGAAATATCTTGCCTAGAACATTAGGCACATTGGGGACCATATTACCATGCAATGGTTGTGACACTTGAAAACCTTTTGCATTGTTTATGCCACAATGATGATATGGTTTCTCTTCAAAATCTATATCTTCAACAAGAATATCATATTTTCCTTTCTTATGGTCAAATGATTGCAAGTTAGAGTGTCATGCAGATCCCCAAAGTAATTGGCATCATTATTGTCATCATCATCATAAAGTTCTTCTTTTGGATCTAAAACAACAATGTATGTTATTGTATCATTATCTCTCAAGTGTAATCTTTTTCGGGATTTGAAGCATATCCTTATGCCTTCCAATGTATGTCATTGTATCATTATCTCTTATCTATATTCCTCCATAATAAATTAATGTAGAACCACCATTTTGATCAAACCTATAATTGAAAAAAAAAAATATTAACACTTGCATAATTAAAATATCAATTATTATTGTGTGCTTTCAGGGTCTAGGGTTCCCAGTTTGTGTTGTATTGTTAAATAGTTTGAGTTAATGAATTATGATACGTATCTAACATTTTTTTGCCTAAGGTTATCTTTACAAGTTACAATTTATGGTCTATGATTTTCGGTTAAGTGTTTAGAGTTTAGGGTTTTTGACAAGTGTTTACATTTTATGATGTATATTTTATGATTTAAGATTTAGTCTTGAGGTTTTATGTTCACAATTTAGGAATTAGACTTGTCAATTTAGGTTTTACAATTAAAGGTTTAGAGTTTACGATTAGAGCTTAGAGTTTAAGGTTAAGAGTTTATAATTAAAAGTTTAAGATTTACGTTTTATGGCTTAAGGTTTAATTTGTAGGGTTTTCGATTTACGTTTTAGGGTTTAAGAATTGGAATTGAGAGTTTAAGGTTTAAGAATTAAGGTATAAGGTTTACGATTAAGAGTTTTGGGTTTAGGGTAATATTAATTGACTTGTGCATTTATAATATCAATTAATCCCTAAATAGTAAATTAACAATTCTGTGTCTAGTCATTTTACAATTTTACTATGTTTCATAACTAATTCTACAAAATATATTGTCAAAAATAGATACCATATTTGGTCATCATCATTTAACCCTATAGCTATATATCAATATCAATATCAATATACTTAACAAAATAAAATATCAAATTATGCATCTAAATTTAATATAAATTAAGTTTTAAGTAATATTACAATAAATACTTGGATAAATGAATTTTTTTTAGGCTATCAAACAACCGTTGTTGAAGTTTCAAAAACAGAGTAACAACTGAAAATTTTCAAAGCCTGGTGTGTATTTAGATGTTTATGGTGGTAGGTTTATATAGGAAGGTGAAGAGTATTTAAGGGCAAAATATGCATTAAATTTGACATTTTGGTTAATCTAACTTAACTCTCATAATGTAAAATCCCCTTGCATATTAGAAAAAAGTGCTAAAACACCCCAAGATTATGTTTTAAGCCTTCAACCATACTCTCTTAAATTCTAAAAAATGGTACGTTCACCCTCGTCCCTAATCGTGACAACTACGCACATCACATGTGGTTGGTGTTAACCACATGTGCTAGTTTGTCCACCACGTATGTTGGTTAATCCATCACAGTTCTATCATTTTCAAGCACACTTTTATCACCGACATATTATACAACCGTTTTAATGTTATTCTATCAAAAATTTAATCCAAAACAGTAAAATTCAAGCTTTTTAATGAAAATTTTCAACCAACTTTCCAACACTATAGACATTGTCAATTCTCACCAAAATGTTTGAATTTTCATACTATCATATAGTATACATGACAAAGAACAAATTATTACCCTTTTCCCCTAATTTTAGGATTGGAATTCATTAGAAATCGTTGAAAAACTTTATTAAAAAACTAAATTCTAGCTTGTGCATAAATATCAAGTTCATCGTGTGACAAGTTTGCATGAATCTTAAAATTTTTCATAACATAGTTCTTTAAATGCTGATCACGTGAACTTACCTTGTTAAGCACGGTCAATATGCACGGACTTGATGTTATATTTGTTTTACACTTAAGAAACTTGGTTGATTTTATTTGAGATGTTCAAAATTATGTTAACTTAATCAATTACCCATTAAAATATTCAATTCCATCACAAATTAAAATATGATCCTTGCAAAAAATAATTTAATTTAAAAAATTAAAAGAGATTGAAGAATGGTAAATGATTTAATAGTATATAAGTTTAATATATTTATATGTTAAGAAATTAACTTTCAAAAAAATATCATCCTTAAATTGATCTAACATTAAGGGCTTGGTAATTTTTTCTAAGAATGCGGTCTTTTAATATTCTCCCAACTTTTAAAATTTATGTTATTATAAATATTCATTTAATTTTAGAAAATCGACCTTGAATCATACAAGTTTTATCAAAAAATTTTCACCACTTTTAGAAATGTTCATATTTTCAGATTTTGTAATA
>JAJEJH010000867.1:0-54967 GCA_026122585.1 Anacardium occidentale | reverse complement strand
GTTTTACTGCATAAAATTGTTTTCTTATGAGAATTCTGAGTTCTCTGTTAAATATTTGTTTTCCTCAAGCTATAACCAACTGTTAGTTCATCTGTTAAAAGAGTTAATTTGCTTTATGCAGCCAAGAATATATGTTGGAAGGGGAATGCATGAAAGTCAATGGGCTCTTTTAAAGTGAGTACTATTTATATTTTTAATTTTATTTCTGGCTGAGAAATTGCTCCAATGTTCATATATATCTTCTAATTTGTAGGTATACTCTTTTCTGGATACTACTCTTCTGTGCGAAATTTGGATTCAGCTATTTTGTCCAGGTAAGATCACTTGTAACAGTTGTCATATTTGTTAATTAAACATGGGTACTCTCTTTTTTTCACTCCTTACTACTTCCTTATTCAGATAAAACCTTTGGTGAAACCAACAAAAGACATAATGAATATTAGTCATGTTAAATATGCATGGCCTGAACTTTTCCCTGGAGGTACTGTTTGCTTTTCCTTATATTTTTTGTACTTTTGAGCTATATTTTTCCCTGTTTGTTAAATTCTTTCACTTGTTGATGCAGCTAATCACAATTATGGGGCAGTTGTCTCATTCTGGCTTCCAATAATCCTGGTGTTTCTTTACTATCCATTTCTATCTTTTGTTTAGACATTTTTCTTTTTCACAGTTTATGGTGGATGCACTCTTGTTACATTTTTGTTGAAATATTTTTGACTATCATAGTATTTTACTGCAGATTTACTTTATGGATACTCAAATTTGGTATGCTATATTCTCGACTTTGTGTGGTGGTGTTGTTGGGGCCTTTGATCGCCTAGGAGAGGTAATCCTTTTGAAGTATCATTGCATCTTCTATGTTGCATATCGATGATGCATTGAAATATGCAAATTGACACAAACTGTCTGGGCAATCCTAGTATGCCTTTTTTTTCTTGTTAAAGGTTCAAGGTGAGCTTGACACCTCGGCGGATTCTAGATTAATTTGACATGTTTTTATTTGGAAGTTCTATGTTGTGCATTGCCTAGGAAACGAGGCTAATTGAAGTCATGTTATTAGTCACCCATTTCATTTCACCTTACATATTAAGGCTCTTGTGAAGTTCTAGTACAATTGTCAGAATGGAGTCTTTCCATTGTAATTTTCCCTTTTTTCAAACAGTATAGAGGCTACATCTAAAATCTCAGTGTGGATACATCTTGACAGGCTAATGTCGGTAGGGTGGTTTATCCACTACTTGCTGGCTATAAGTCATTCTCTCCGTCTCTCAGAAGGCATGCTCTAGATTGGAATCCTTTGCTTACCTAGATCAAATTTATACAAGGCCATTATTTCACTCCGTTTTTATTAATGTTAATACATATCTCTAATAAGATACCAACTTCAAGTCTTCTCGATTTGTGTCAACCTTTGATAATTATGGGATAATAAAATCTCACGTCCTGTTATTGTATGATAGATACGAACTTTGGGCATGCTGAGGTCACGGTTCCAATCCTTACCTGCAGCATTTAACACATATTTGGTGCCTTCAGATAAGATTCCTAAAAGGGGGTTCTCCTTCTCAAAGCGGTTTGCTGAGGTTGCTCATACTTCTGAAATCATATAGATAGCTTTCTAAAGATAGTTGAGATGAACTCATTTTTGAACCTTTTATTTGTGCTTAGGTTACGGCAGGCAGGAGAAGTGAAGCTGCAAAATTTGCTCAGTTGTGGAATGAAGTAATTTGTAGTTTCCGTGAAGAAGATCTGATCAGTGACAGGAAAAGCCCCAAGCCATGATAAATTGTTGCTTTCAGTCTATTATCCTTTTACTAACCCTGCACTCAAAACTAAACTGGGAATCTTTTTTTACTCAGGGAGATGGATATGTTGCTAGTTCCTTATACATCAGATCCTAGCCTCAACATAATTCAGTGGCCACCCTTTTTGCTTACGAGCAAGGTCCAATAAAACTTTCCAAATTTTTTATTACTATTACTGATGTTACTGATGTGTTATTGTTCCTCTTGTGTTGACTGATTTTCTAATGTTTCAGATCCCAATAGCATTGGATATGGCAGCTCAATTTCGATCTAAGGACTCTGACCTTTGGAAGCGTATATGTAAAGATGATTACATGAAATGTGCCGTGATTGAATGCTACGAGTCCTTCAAACTTGTCCTGAAAGTTTTGGTGGTTGGAGAAGATGAGAAAAGGTTATTGGGATATTTTTTCTTCATTTTCTTTATTCTAGTCTGAAATTTTTTTGGAGAAGTAAACAAATTGCAATTTCGGAAGTGGGTGAAATTACATTATTGTAACCATCAAGTTGTAGGCTTCTTTAGAACCCAGAAATTCAGCTTACATTAATTTTAATACTTACCAGTTCCTCCTCCATTTCCTTGCCAGCTACCAACTCCAACCCCTTTTTTTCATTTCATTTATTCTAATCACCATATGTTGTTGTTGAGACTTTTGATAAGTTTAACTTGTTTTGTAATTATAGTTTTCTGCAAGAATTATAAGTTTAGTTTACTGTCACAGGATAATTGGCATTATCATTGATGAAATTGAGTCCAATATTTCGAAGAATACATTTCTTGCAAATTTCAGAATGGGTTCTTTGCCCAGCCTTTGCAAGAAAGTTGTAGAGCTTGTGGGAATCTTGGTATGCCATTCAAGAAAGTTCCTAACAGATGCAATCTGCATTTTCCATTCTGCACTTACCTCCGACAGTTATGAGAAACTTGCGTCTTCTTTTGTTGTTGCAGAAAGAACCAGAAATCAACAAGAAGGATACTGTGGTATTGTTGCTGCAAGATATGTTAGAAGTTGTTACTCGAGATATGATGGTTAATGAGAACTGGTTGGTGATTATGTTGCCTTCTGGTCAAAAGTATAATGCATCTGATGTTAGTAGTACAACTGTTGCTTCTGCAAGTTCTAATACAGTTCCTTTCTCACACTTAATCTGACAGTGAATTGGCAGAACTTGTAAATAGTAACAAGGAGTCTGGAAGGCAACTATTTTCTGGTATTGAATCAAAACCAGCAATACTATACCCTCCTGTAGTTACATCACAGTGGGAAGAACAGGTAATTATGCACATATAATATTGGATGTTCTAGTTTCAACTACTACGTTTGAATAAAAATATCTGGAACCATTACTTTCTGCAAAAATTGATACTTTCTCTGCTTATTGATGTTCCAGATAAGGCGCCTTTATCTCCTTCTGACCGTAAAAGAGTCAGCCGTTGACGTACCTACTAATCTTGAAGCTCGTAGAAGGATTGCGTTCTTCTCAAATTCTCTGTTCATGGATATGCCACATGCTCCACGAGTCCGTAAGATGCTTTCATTCAGGTATGGTCTATTTTTCATGTACACGAGCATAAAAAATATGTTATTATTGTTAATTGATTCCTTTTGGAGAAAATGATGATTGGAAATGTCTTCCTTCCCAAGTAGATTCCGCTTAGGATCTTGTGGCGCTTAATACTTATAGTGATGGTGTCGTTGAGATTAGTGCTTTAAGACATTTTTGGTAGCTTGAGAAACTTTGTCCAACAATGCTTTACAGGCTGTTCAAATTGTAATTTTTTCTCATAATCAAAATAATTTTCTTTTGCATGGACAGTGTCTTGACACCATACTACAGTGAGGAGACAGTTTATTCTAAATCTGACCTTGAGATGGAGAATGAAGATGGTATCTCTATCATATACTACTTGCAAAAGATCTTCCCAGGTTTGTATCATTAAGAACTTTTATTTCATCCAGTAGCAGTATTTTTTTAGTGGCTTCAAAGTATTGATAAAATTGACTGTCAGATGAATGGAATAATTTCATGGAACGAATCAATTGTAAGAAAGAGAGTGAGGTTTGGGAAAGTGATGAAAATATTTTACAAGTTCGTCATTGGGTCTCCTTAAGAGGACAAACTCTATGCAGGACAGGTGATTGATCTGTCATTTTCTGCTTGGAATTCTATTTTACTATATATCTTTGTCACAAATAATAGATCATGTTGCAGTTAGAGGGATGATGTACTATAGACGAGCTCTGAAGCTTCAGGCTTTTCTTGACATGGCTTCTGAAAGTGGTAAGTTCGTGTACTTACAAAAATAGTCAAACTTTGAAGGTTCTTAATTTAGCTACCGATGCTTTCTCTGTCTTGCGAGCAGAGATATTGGAAGGTTACAAAGCCATCACAGTTCCATCTGAGGAAGACAAGAAAAGTCAGAGATCCTTATATGCTCAGTTAGAGGCGGTGGCTGACATGAAATTTACTTATGTTGCTACCTGTCAAATCTATGGAAATCAGAAGCGGAGTGGAGATCGTCGTGCTACAGACATCTTGAATTTGATGGTTAAGTATGTTCTCAGAGTGACGATATCGAGGGGTTCTACAATTGAAAATCTTTAATCATTCATGAACTCCTTTTGTTCAAGACCCTAATTCCTATTGCTTCTTGTGTAGCAATCCCTCACTTCGTGTAGCATATATTGATGATGTTGAAGAAAGAGATAATAATGGGACAGTACAGAAGGTATATTATTCTGTCTTGGTGAAGGCTGTGGAAAATCTCGACCAGGTAATTATTCTTTGAGCTCCCAACATAATCAGAAGTTTGGTAGAGTATATCACATATGCTAATCGGTTTTCTACCCTTATAAAGGAAATTTATCGCATAAAATTGCCGGGTTCAGCAAAGTTGGGAGAAGGAAAGCCAGAAAATCAGAATCATGCTGTTATCTTTACACGTGGAGAAGCTCTTCAGGCCATTGACATGAATCAGGTAAATCAGTAGATATAGTGTCCGGCTATAGTTCCAGCATTGATCTTTTAAACAAACTTTGACATATTAATGCACCAACTTTTTGTAGGATAATTACTTGGAAGAAGCTTTCAAAATGCGTAACCTTCTGGAAGAATTTAATGAAGATCATGGAGTGCGGCCTCCTACAATTTTAGGTGTTCGTGAGCATATATTTACTGGAAGGTCTAATCATCACTTTCTCTTTCTTTCTTTCTTTTTTTTTTTTTTTTTTTTTTTTTTTTTTTTTTTTTTGTTTGGTTAGCCCTTTTTTTTTGGAAGCTATAAAGTATCTTGTTGCACTTGGACAGTACACTATAATTTTTTCTCATAGGTTTTACACCTGGGTTGCAGTGTTTCTTCTTTGGCTTGGTTTATGTCAAACCAGGAAACTAGCTTCGTCACTATAGGTCAAAGAGTTCTTGCAAGACCTTTGAAGTATGTTTTCTCTCTTATACTTTCCTTTATAAGTATTTTTTAACCATAAAACTACAAAAAAAAAAAAAAAATTATTTTCAAAATTACACCATGGAAAAGAAATTATACCAGAAACTATTATAATACATTTTGATTTAAGAGATATGATTATTGACATAATAAATATATATAGATATACTCTTTTCAAGTATCCAAAATTTACGATTAATACACACAAACAAATTTTTTCACTAAATAATCGTAATAATGATAAATAAATATATATTTATCTTTATTGATTTTAGGGTCCGATTCCACTATGGTCATCCTGACGTATTTGATAGGATTTTTCACATAACTCGTGGTGGCATGAGCAAAGCTTCTAAGAATGTCAATTTAAGCGAGGACATCTTTGCCGGTAAGCATCTTAATAATCTATTTGTCTAAGCTATATTTTCTTTGTAACACCTGAGATTTAATTATCTTGTTGATGTTTATTTTGCTTGTGTAGGCTTCAACTCAACTCTAAGGCGAGGGAATGTAACTCACCATGAATATATTCAAGTTGGGAAAGGTCGAGATGTGGGGCTAAACCAAATCTCTCTCTTTGAAGCAAAAGTCGCATGCGGGAATGGCGAGCAGACACTAAGCAGAGATATCTACAGATTAGGCCATCGATTTGACTTTTTCCGCATGATGTCATGCTACTTCACAACGATTGGCTTTTACGTTAGCTCAATGGTATTCTCATTGCTTCCATCACATAACAATCTAAATATCACAAAAGCCAGCCTTAGGTGGATTTGATATAGTCTTTTTTAGTTCCCTAATAAAACGTCATCCTTGAGTCATGTCAATGCAGATGAAAAAGAGTTAAAACTGCTAGGCTGATATGTGAAAATCAATCTGAAGAATTGGTTCAGCACTGTGATCTTAGACACTCAGTTAAAAAGTTACTGATTTGGTTTAAATTCCATTTTTCTGTTATTTCCTTCAACTAAATACTGAGTTCCTCTTATGCAGATGGTTGTCCTTACAGTATATGCTTTCTTGTATGGCAAACTTTATTTGTCGTTAAGTGGATTGGAAGAATCAATAATGAAGTATGCTATAACCAGGAGGGACGACCCTCTTAAGGCAGTCATGGGTCAGCAGTCGCTTGTTCAATTAGGTCTTTTGATGGCCTTGCCCATGGTCATGGAAATCGGACTAGAGAGAGGGTTCAGAACTGCATTAGGAGACATAATAATCATGCAGCTACAGCTAGCAGCCGTCTTCTTCACTTTCTCTCTTGGCACAAAGGCTCACTATTTCGGGCGCACTATCCTGCATGGTGGGGCAAAGTACAGAGCAACTGGGCGTGGTTTTGTTGTGCGGCATGAGAAGTTTGCTGAGAACTATAGGCTTTACTCAAGGAGTCACTTTGTCAAAGGACTGGAGCTTATGGTGTTGCTTGTGTGTTACCAGATGTATGGTAAAGTAGCAAAGAGTGAAATTGTTTATTACCTTCTCACACTCTCAATGTGGTTCCTAGTGATTTCTTTTTTGTTCGCTCCTTTTCTTTTTAACCCTTCGGGATTTGAGTGGCAAAAGATAGTGGACGATTGGGATGATTGGGCGAAGTGGATCAGCAGCCCGGGAGGAATTGGTGTGCCAGCAACCAAGAGCTGGGAATCCTGGTGGGAAGAAGAGCAAGAACACCTACTGTACACTGGCTTTTTAGGACGATTTTGGGAGATTATTCTTTCACTACGCTTCTTTATCTATCAGTATGGAATCGTTTATCAACTAGATATGACTAAGCATAGCCAAGCCGGTGAAGAACGAAGCATCATGGTAAGTATGAGCCTTATTTATTTATTTTTTATTTCCTATTCCAACCGTATTTAATACCGGATCCAAAATTCATATTTTAAAATGATATATGGATAATCATTTTATATCAACCTTCTTTCAATTAATGACAGATTGATTGAAATTCGTATAAGATTTGAATTTTGTGATTCTGACCCTAAGCAAGCCGTTTAATTTGCTTGGGTGATTCAGGTCTACGGCATGTCCTGGCTGGTTATTGTAGGTTTGATGATTATCTTAAAGGTTAGTGCTCACAGTCACAGCTTATTATTGTATATAAATATAACCATCCCAGTTGGCTCTAGAATTTACTTGCCTGCACTAACAGGTGAAACTTTAAACTGCAGATTGTATCCATGGGAAGAAAGAAATTCAGCGCAGATTTTCAGCTGATGTTCCGACTGCTCAAAGTGTTCCTGTTTATTGGGTTCTCGGTCACTCTCGTCCTCATGTTTCTTTTCCTTTCTCTCAAAGTCGGAGACATTTTTCAAAGTTTTCTGGCGTTCTTGCCAACCGGCTGGGCAATTCTGCAGGTACTTCACCCGTATTTAAAACCTCATTCTCGCTATTTTCACAATGAATCGACTCTCTCTACCGACAGACCAATATAATTGCAAGTCGGATATTACCATAACAAACTTGATGCTTCATTGTCTTTCTATTTACATTGCACTGAGTTTCTGTTCTCAAGTCCTTCGCATATATATGAATGTGATTTACCAATTTGTGCTGTCAAATGATCATCAGATTGGACAGGCGTGCAGGCCTATTATTAAAGGCCTTGGAATGTGGGGATCCGTCAAAGCGCTCGCGCGAGGCTACGAATACTTAATGGGCCTGATCATCTTCACACCGGTGGCTATCCTTGCCTGGTTCCCCTTCGTCTCTGAGTTCCAGACCAGGCTACTGTTCAACCAAGCATTCAGCCGAGGGCTGCAGATTCAACGTATTCTCGCCGGTGGAAAGAAGCACAAGTGAAAGAACTAGCAGTTTCGGGATTATGATCGTAGAAATTATTAATTAAATACGAAACAAAATTGAAAATGAAAGAAAATAGCACGATACTCTCCTCGCTCTGCTCGAAGCTCCCTCTTTTTCAGTTCATTTCAATCACCAATTCGACATACTTCTTCTCTCTATTATATAGATGCGTAATAGTAAGATATCAACCAAAGGATGTATTGAACATAATTTTGTCCTTTCTAACGTTATGTTCGTAAAATTGACCCCTGCAAATTAAATCCTGGGTATATCTTACTTGTATTTTCACTTCTTGTTTCATACTTGTATTTACAACAATCTAGCTCAAGAAAACATATTTATCATAGATCAAACATGTAAATTAAGTTGATAAAATTTAGTGAAAGTTAAATAAATATGGAGAGAAAGAAAGAGAAGTGAAAATAAATTGATACAGCATTTCATTATAACTATGAACTTTGGTTCCGTTCCACTGGACAAAAGCCGGGAAATTAGTTCCCATTTTCAAGCTGTTTTGCAGGAACAACTGTGATGCGGAAACTATGTACATTACACAGTAACAGGCCTGAAATTGGATCTTTTTGAAAACAAGGTATACTTTCAGTACACAAGGAAGAAACAAGGCCAACAAACTGACATCATAATCTGAATTTTCTAATTGAAACCCACTAAAGCTCTTCTATAATTTCCTTTCCTACATAACCATTAGTAGCAGCAAAACGAAAACCCACTATGACTATAAAGTGCGAACCCATCATATACAGCACAACCCCTTGTATCACCACCACCATCACAGCTCCAAGCCACTTTCGAGTTTCGACATGAACACAACATGTCAACACAACCCACAATGATAGATCTTCAAGGGAATTTCCATTCAGATGGGAGGTTATTGAAGCCATTTATAGTTCTCAGGCCATTATGAAACCGGTTGGCCATTTCCTGTTGCTGATGGCTCACGCTTGTATCTTGAGCCATCGATGACATATCTGCCTTCCCATTCAAATTCAACACTCCAAAGTTATTTCCACGGGCACCTCTTAATCCAGAAGCTGCGGCAGCAAAACGCATCCCACCACCCAAGTTCACAAATCCTCCATTACCCATCCCTGAATTGGAATTAAGTGTGCCATTACTCAATTGGCAATTGCCGTTACTTAATGAATTTCGACTGAACTGCATCAACCCCTGAACATTCTTCACATTGTTCTGTCCAGGAGCAACAGAACCAACTGTGTTCATATTCTGTACAGAACAAACAGTGTTCATGCGTGTGTTCATGCGTGTGTTCATGTTGTCCTGTGTAGAACCAACTGTGCTACCTGCTGTGCTTAATTGTGTTGAACTCAATATTTCCTGAATAACCTTCTCAAAAGAGTTTTCAGATTCATTTGGATCAACCCCATTTGACTGAGATGGCAGCTGAGCTGGGATTTGAGCTGATGAATTCGCTGGACTAATGTTATTTTTAGTGGCTGATGCTGCTATAGCATTTTGAGAACTTTGCAGGGGGTTATTAGATGAGGATGGTGTTGTGCACGAGAAAGGGGAAGGGGGATTGCCTTGAGCTGGTGGCATTGTAGTTGAGGACCCAGCAGATGGTATCTGAACAGCAGTCCCAGGATATGGACCTGTAGGATTATTCATCAAGTTCTCAGTTTGAGAATTCATAGAATTCTGGCGAAGAAGGCTGACAATGGCCGTGTTAGAACCAGAAATCAAGCATTGGGAATTGTTCACACTTGCAGCACCATTGCTTGTAGAAGGCCGAACAGCACTTGCCTGTACAGAATGATAATCATTACTCAAATTGTGTCCTATAACCTGTTGCTGCTCCTCAGGTGGTTGAAGTAAATGAAGCTCAGATAATGGATTTGAGCTGCTCCTTCGAGGAAACCAGGCCAAAGCTTCTGAACAGGACAAAATAAATCGTAAATTAAAATATGGTAAACTGGTAATGCACTAATCAGTAATGAATCATTATATCTGTACCAAGATTGAAACTTTACCTAAAGACCAATCTAGACACATCCAGAGCAAAAGAAATATCCAACTATCAAACATGATATTAACTAGAGAACAGCCTATACATTATCAAAAACCAATAAACAGTATTTAGTTACAACACCTCCACTAGGCTAATGATAACCCAGAGATGAAAAGTACACTGATAAAGGAGTCACTCATGTCCAATCAGAAAAGCTGCATTTTAAAACGTTATGAAAATGTCTTTTATTGACTTTAAACTATTTGAAAAGTCAATATTCTAACAAAATACGATATAAGATTGATTACTAAAATCACATCCACCTAGGAAATCCACTTCGATAAGGTAAAAAATCTTGCAAGAATAAAGAAGGTATACCAAGGAGGGGATTCGAGCCCATTTGTGACTGAAGCAGAGTAACTACCACATCCTACATGCTGACAAAGTCCAGGAAAATAAAACTGTGCTTGTAAACAGCAGAACCGTGGTCGTGAGAAGACAAGCTCATTGTCCAGTTTACCAGAAAACAGTTCCATTCTAGGAAAAGAACCAGTGCAGATAACCAAATCAACAACTCATTCATTGAATCAGGTTTCCAGAGGAAAATCATAACATAACTTGCTATCAATTCATTTTAGAACCAAAGACTGAAATATGTGGTTAACACCCTTGATTCTAATTTCAAGGAAAAAGGCTCTTCTCTCTTTGGGCCATATACTTAGGATATTCTATTGCATAATCTATCTACCAAGATTTTAGAGCTTAGCAACACTCCCCAGTGAAGAAATCTTGTGCACAAATAGCTAACATTGAAGGGTTTCTGTGGAGACTATTCTTTAATAGATTAAGATCCTAATGTAACAAACTTATTCCACGACATTGTGACAAAAGCAACAAGTGTGGAGGGCGTATGAGGTTGTGTGCTTTTGTGAAGCATTCATGTGGGTTGTGACATCCAAGATATGAGATGTGCCTCCTATTACATTGGTAATGCTTCTGAAGCCTTCTTAGGAGGGAAAGACTCCATGAAAGAGAAGTGCAAGAGCTAAGCCAATAGGAGTCCTTCACCATAGACAATGAAGAAGGGCGTACATGTAAGGCTTAGACCCACTCGAGTGATGTAGGAGTAACGCATGGGCCATTCCATTGCATCGAAACTCTAGGCCCGTGACACTAGGAAGGCATTGATGATGAGCCACAGGCATGCCACTTGTCATGTAAATGATCTTTAATCAGTATAGCTAGAATTTCTACAGATCTTGGATGATCACACACTGACTTAGAAAATTCCTTGGATGGTCACACACTGACTCAGAATTTCCTTGCTTAGAAGCAAAATTAAGGAAGAACCCCTGAGAAATTTTTTTTTTTTTTCCTGTTGAAAAGCTCATTTGTCAAGGCAAAATTACTGACACCTAAGGTTTCAGCCTTGGTGATAAGAATGGGGAGGCCATACATTAGGTTATGCTCATAAGTGTACGACAGCAGTAAGTTGCCTACAGTACAGAACAGTTTCTCTTGTCACCTATTTAGGAACAATTTAGTACACGGCAGATGAATTTGCCAGGTGTCAGAAAAGTTAGTTCCCATAGAAATGATAAAAAAGCCTTTATGTATTAGTTTCACAAGGTCACAGCACTCATTCAAAGGGGCCATACATACACCAGCTGGATGGAGCTCATTGCATGATCACTTCACTATGAGACAAAAACATGGTGTCTAGTGTATCCATTCACTCTTGATGTCTGCGTCTGAAAACTAGCAAACCTTCAGTCCAAGATAACATATTTATTTACTGCCATATGTAGCTCCATGAGCCAGAAGCATCATCAATGCAGTGCAGAAACGAACATAGGATAATATCATGACCAGCCATTTGCTTCTTTCTTTTATTTGTGTCCCAATCATCCTTAAACGTTCTTATGGCAGAACCCATATTTCACTTTCTTCAAAGCTTGCAGTGTTGTCCTAATAATCTCCAGTCTAACCTTTAATCCCTTAAACAGAAAGAGTCCTAACCCCAACCATTCATTTTTGCACTGGATTATGACCAAAGGCCCCCATCAATTTACCTAGCTAATGCTTCAGAAGGTTTTAAAAAAGAGTCTCCTTCACACCAATTGGATTCTCCTATCTGGAACTATGACATGCAATTTGGAACCCCCGCGGAGTAAACCTTGAGGGATCACTTTATAATCTATTTTTTTCATTAGTAATCAACCTATTTCATATCAAAAAGATAAAATGACTTCCGGCAATGAATAGGCCACATGTATAAAAGACCCTGCAGACAAATACAACACCAAAACTCCTAATGACAACTCTTTTACACTGTTCTTTTAGCTTTAATAAACATAGTGAATATATTAGATGAAGAACTTTTGAAAATGTCATATTGAAATCACACCTTGCAAAGGCACATATACTCTTGAACCACCATCACCAGTTCAACATACTCTCTGTGTAGTTGTCAACCACCATATTCAACATTCATTTGATTCAGGAAAAGAGTATTATGCTGTACAATGAAGATCTCTACAGAAGTCTAAACTAAACCAGCACCACCATAGTCTCAGACTCACTGTTTATCACCCTTCCAAACCACCCTTCCTCTATTCCCATAGAACAAAAAGAAAATATCTCCGTAACAATGACATCATATAAATCATTTAATTTGAATGAAGACTCTACTAAACCAGGAAAATAGGGCAAATCTGTAAACTTACCCATAGGCCCCTTTTCTGTCTCCTGGCTACAGTCCATCAAATCCTTCATGCTATTAACCACCTCTGATATCTGCAATTTACCAAGCAAACAAACATATAACTGTCACAAATTCCTTAACAAAGGGCTAAACTAAAACATCATTTTTCAAGCATGACAAGAAACTTCAAACTTTAAAATGATGCCTTGACTCAAGATAAGGGAGAGAAAATTATCAACAATGAATGATTGTCACAATCTAATCTACTGAATACCGCCATAATCCCAAATTTACACTATACAGAAGAGTTCAAACCTAGATCCCAAGACTTTAAATAATAGCTTTTCTATTTAGTACTAACATGAATGAGCATTCATTCCCTAAGCTATAAAACATAGCTATGAATTTATGTAAGAGAATGCACCTCAACAGCTATAGCACTCACTGACAATCACGTGATATAATCTGTTTAGGTTAAATTCATTTAAACATAAATTCAACAGATTAAGCATCAAAAAGCATGTGGATTAACTACTTTTACCAAGTGTGCCAGGCACCAGCCAAAACTCAAAATTACCAGCATCCACCTGTCCTGATATATCAATTTTTTACATTGGTTTTTGCAGCAATCACAATTGCATCCTCAACTGCAACTGCAATTGAAAACAAAACCACTTATATTAGGATTTCTAAGATATAGTTTCCTGTTTACTCTCTATCATATTCATCAGTCAAGTTGATTTCCTAGTTAATTTTGTATTCTAGTACATGTCACTAAATTGCTATAAATATGTAGTCTGTTCCAATAAATCTGTTATGGCATTTTATGTTTCAACTATCAGTTCTTTCCACTGAAATTGAAATAAAGAATTCTAACAATTGTAGAGACCCTAATATTGACAACTAAAGAACTTGAAGAAACCTTCCAATCCTTCCCTAACAAAATGAATGAATACCAGCCATGTTTGACCTATATTGACACATTTATACCAGCTGCATCTTGAAGTTTGTAAACACAGCATCTTGCACATGGACGTCATCATGGTTGCACCATGCGGAGAGATTTTCCACTCTTTGATCATTAAGATCCACTTCAAGCAAAGAGAGCATTATAGATACAGATGATTATGCTATTTCACACCATCAATGTTAAAAGCAAACCATGGGTGAATTGAGTTGAATGCATCTTAAAGGTGCATTGCAAACTCAATTTGGAATACAGGAATGAACCAGAACTACAACAGCAGAACATGAGGTCAACACCTCCCTTATTGGAATAAAACCCTCCTAGTCCAAACTGCCTCTAGTGTTAACCTCTATTGTCAACAAAGCACGCAACAAGAAGTTCCAAAGGCCTAGGTTTGATTTGCAATTTTAATTCAAATTCTGGCATCACAAGAAAAAACCCATAAATATTACTTCTAGCAGTCATATTCCTTGCGGGTTGGACCAAAATTTATGCTGAGTAATGAGTTTATGTAATAGCACAGGGGTAGAACTGTCTTTTCAAGCTTTGGGATTCAAGGTAAAAGTGAGAGTTATTGATAGAAAGTAAATTTGAAAGGGTTTAAGGGTAAAAGAGTCATTTAGAAACCTTTTGTGGCTTATACATGAATATTTTTGGGAGAATATTCCATGTGTGGCGCGAAGAGAATAAAAATTGAGATTTCCAATACACATACGATCGTGTGTCTTGGACACACGACCGTGTCATGTTATTTGAGCATAAATACGTTTTACTTTTTCAGTCACGCACTTCCCAGCCTTCATCTTCTTCTTTCCCTCTCATTTTTCCAACAAATCCTAGATCCGAAAACATTCAACCAGTAACCATAAATGAAGTTAGAGATCCAGAAGCAGCTAGAGACAGGGAGGCGGAAACTATAGCAAGAGGTAAGTATTTACTTACCTCTTTCATTTGGGTTAGAGCATGATTTCCTTATTTGAGTTTCCTTAAATGCTTGTTGCATGTTGAAAATGCATGTTGCTATGTTTTGATGATAAGATGAAACCTTGGATGATGATTTATAAGGTTATTATGAGATGTTTGATGCTTATGTGCTTGGGGAGACATCTATGAGAAATGTGAGATTTTTAGCATGCTTTATGTTGAATAGATGAAATGAGAATGCTTATTGGATGATATATTTTCTATATGCATGTTTGATTGAGTTGTGGTTGTGTTTTAAGTGAGATTTGCTAGGATTTCTAGGTTTCCAGATGCCATTTGCTAGAAAAGAGTTGAGCACACGACCGTGTACCCAAGGATACATGCTCGTGTGGCCTCTTTTCTACATGAGCACGACCTTGCATGACACCTGTGTGTGCATGAAGCTCAAGACACACGCCCGTGTGCTTAATCCCAAATTTACACGCCCGTGTAAGCAAAACACGAAAGTGTTGGCCTTGCTGTTACACACCCGTGTCACACACCCGTGTAGTTAGCCAAAGCTTTATAAATTGATTCCAGAAGCTAACACGACCAACACACAGTTCCGTGTGTCTCCCCACACGCCTTTGTGTTTGGCATTGCAAGCCTGTGTGCCTTGAGAAAAGTAGAGAATAAACTTTAAAGCAAAGTTAAGTCATTCCTAAGCACAAGAAACCTATAAATAACAAGATATAATAGCATATAATGTATGATTATTAGAGCATTGAGCACAGCATGTCATATTAGATATTTTCAGAAACGAATCCGAGGATTTAATAGCACGATTTTAAAGATATAGATATACGATGTTCCAAACATTAGTTAGGGATGGATACGAAGGAACACCTGTGAGTTCACATGCCCGCTAAAAAGGGAAACCAGCATTCGCTAGAGAGGACATGGTCTTTGACCAGGCTCCCTAGACAGAGTGCAAGTCGTGCACGAGTAGTTTTATTTTAGAATTGAGCTCACATGGTCAAGGTGCCGAATCCCTGTATTCATCAGTCTGATCAGCATAATAGGTATTTTAAAATACAATACTTTTTGACTCAGTTTTCAGAGTATAATATATATATATATATATATATATATTCAGGATCTTCGGATCAGAGTTTTTATATCAGAAAGAGTTTTTCAAAAAATCAGGCCTAAAGGCAAGTTTTTATAACTATTTAGCTTTTACATGACATCAGAGCATGCATATCATGTCATGTCTAGTATTCAAGAAAAAACAGAAACAGATAAAGATAAAAGTAAAGAACACTACAGAAAACAGATGAAACATCAAAAAGAAAGAAATAAGCAAACTGTAAAGCAAAAATTAATGCGATAAGACACGTAATCTGTTTGAGTTGGATCTGCTAGTGTTATAGATAGGAAATGCTTACTGAGTGATTTTATCGCTCACCCATTTCCCTTCCTTTTTCTTTTATAGGTCAGTGATTCTAGGACTAAGCTGAAACGATGCAGCTGTCAGATTTTTTTTGGGGACATAGCTTGGCAACAGATGATATGTTTTGGCTCGTATGCTTAGCATATGTTATTTTGGCTTTATGCATGTTTGTATACTGCTATGAAACGTTGTATGAACAACGTGTTTGGAAAATGCATAATCTGGGATTTCCAAGAAATAAATTATTATTTTCTTATTTTATTTATAGTATTTTTCCATTTCAGCTTCCGCATTGGAAATACAAAGTTTCAACAACATGTTTTTACTGTAGGGAATTCCCGTCATAGGCGTATTATTAATATAATAAATATCATAAATAATAGTTTACAGAGGTCTATGGCGGGGGGTTAGTACAGTTTAGGAACACATCTGAAATAGAAATCTCTATTCATGTGAAGTAGACCCTTTAACAAATACAAACTAAGCAATATCAAATTTGTTGCATGAGAAGAAGCCTTGGATGGACAATGGATGCATGGATTCAAAAAAATAACAAAGTAGTTTCCTAGTTAGCCTCTCCTTTAGGGTACCTCACTTGAGTTGGTTTCAAGGATAGTCAGATAATCCAAACTAACTTGCATTCCTTTACATAAGAAACCAAAAGATGAACATTGATTAATTTGACTCACCTAGAAATCAAAAGCATCCAATGTGAGAGGTATCAAGATGTACACAAACACAATCATAAAACTTTTGTCTATAATCTAGAAAGTACAACAAGCACACACTTGAATCATAAAAATCATAAAATAAAAAGCATTTAACCAATACTCCTTAATTTAGACAGAGAAAGACAAAAGATGTATTTAGAAAGTATTGAGACCCCTAGTGAGACAGAAAGGTGATTATCACACTAGCAATTAAGATCTTCCTTTCTTATATCTTAGAAAGTACTATCACTTCTTTCTTGTCATACCACCAAAGGACCACATATTTCCAAAGAATCCTAGCTTTTTTTTTTTTTTTTTTGGCTTTCTTTCCCTTTCTAAAAGCTTCAAATACTCTTAGGTGAGGGGGGTGTGTGTGTGTATTATATAAAGAGAGAGAATAAAAGGAATGACTACATTAATTCCCGATTTGACTTACAATTTTGCTTGCATCTTCAGACTCTCTCTCTTTAGGTTTCTCCTACTATCACTTATCTTTCTTTTAGCAGTTTTCTATTTGATTATGAACCCTAACAACTTACAACACAATTCCAACTCATCTTTCAGCTTACACAGCACTTACACATTATGGTAATCAGTGTAACAATCTTATTGACCATGATTAGCATTTCACCTAACAATTGAACAGTTCAGTATCCCACATCTAAATCTAATCATATTAATGAAATGCCATCAACAAACTCAAAATTGCACAACACTTAC
Source organism: Anacardium occidentale (assembly GCA_026122585.1). Lineage (NCBI taxonomy): Eukaryota > Viridiplantae > Streptophyta > Magnoliopsida > Sapindales > Anacardiaceae > Anacardium > Anacardium occidentale. The sequence continues at coordinate 37,468 of JAJEJH010000867.1, read as the reverse complement.
AGATGTTACTGATCTACTGACCAATAAAACTCAATATGACCTCATTTATGAACTTCTGCAAGTGATTTGGTAGTGCATGAAGCATCCTAATTTATGGTTAGGAAGAAGAAAAAAATTCCTTGATTGATTCTAGTTGCATTACACATCAGGTGCTTTTTGTGTCTTTTTTTTTCTCCTTTTAACTCTATTATCAAGGGTTTTGGCATTTAATCTCAACAGACCAAATTATTTGTCATTTTGAAGCAAGCTTCTTGCTGTATAATCCTTCTGACTTAATGTTCAGCAATTCCATTTTCTTCTACTGACAAAAATCTAAGAGATGTAGCTGAATATTTTATTCTTAAAAGGAAAATCTCATGCTCTAAACATTAATTGACCACATAAAACATGGTCAATAGAATTTTACTATGGTAAGACTTATTTTATAAGAAAAAATATAACAGATCATTTTAAAAGACATGAGGCAGTATTCATGTCCCTATGACATTCACGAAGATGAGCTCAACTGTTGTATCTCATTCTAAATTCATTTTACATGCTATAGAAAACATCCAAGCAATATGGTACTCATGCATATGCAATCTAAGGCATTCAATTTAAGTGAGATGTTCAGTATCCAATACAACAGAAGTCAATCTGTTGATTGAGATGACTCATGAAGCTACATTCAAAATAAATTATCTTTTATTTTTAAAATTCAAGATTAGATTAGTTATCATCTTAGATTAGTTATTATCTTTTGTTCAATTTAAATTTATATAAGGTTTTTCTAAGAATTCAAATTTTAAATTGTAGTAGATTATCCTGCAAATTCAGTTTCCATTTTATTGTATAAATAAATGTTTGATTGCTCAATAAAAACATCATTTTGTCAATTGAAAATAAATTTTATTATTATAGCTCCTTCTATCATATATCAAAACAAAAAATCTACAAATTGGTATCAGAACTTTATCTTAAGAGACTTGTGAATTGAAGTGAGCCAAAAACACAAACCCCATTACCCACATATATCAACACAAAAGCCTACAAACAATTCAAAATGAATTCAGAAGTTTCTTTACTGCGATTGCACCTCCAATGTTTGACGGAATAAATTATCAAATGTGGGCTATTAGAATGGAAGCCTATCTTGATGCAAATGATCTCTAGGAAGCTGTTCAAGAAGAATATGAAGTCCTTCCACTGCCAGAAAATCCAACTCTTGCACAAATCAAAAATCAAAAGGAGAGGAAACAAAGAAAATCGAAAGCAAAAGCAAACTTGTTCGCAGCTGTCTCACAAACCATTTTTACCAGAATAATGACACTGAAAACAGCCAAGGAAATTTGGGATTTTTTGAAAAAAGAGTATGAAGGAAATGAAAGGGTCAAAGGGATGCAGGTGCTAAATTTAATTCGAGATTTTAAGATGCAAAGGATGAAGGAATCTGAAACAATCAAAGACTATGTCGACAGACTCCTTGGAATAGTCAACAAAGTAAGACTTCTTGGTACTGATTTTTCTGAATCAAGAATAGTTCAGAAAGTTCTAGTTACACTTCCTGAAAAATTTGAAGCTACAACTTCAACTCTAGAAAACTCAAAAGACCTTTCAAATATCACCTTGGCAGAAATATTAAATGCATTGTAGGCACAAGAACAAAGAAGATTCATGAGGCAAGAAGGATCTATAGAAGGAGCTTTTCAAGCCAAAAATGAGAAAAAAAGACAATACAACAACAATAATAGCAACAACAACAACAATGATAAAGTTTTTCCACCCTGTCCTCACTGCAAAAAAACCAATCACCTACAAAAAAAATATTGGTGGAGACCAAATGTAAAATGTCATAAGTGTGGTCAGTTAGGACACATTGAGAGGATATGCAAGTCTCAACAGCAATAATGTGAAGTCAAAGCTGTTGTGGATCAACCTCAAGAGAAGATGTTATTTGCAGTATCATGTTATGACACTAACATCCCAAAAAAAGGTTGGTTGATAAATAGTGGTTGTACAAACCACATGACCCATGATGAAAAGCTATTCAAAGAGCTTGACAAAACTGTCATTTCTAAAGTTAGAATTGGAAATGGAGCACATATTACAGTAAAAGGCTAAGGAGCAGTTCCAATTGAAGGCCATACAGGTTTGAGATTAATCTTTGATGTTTTATATGTTCCTGAAATTGATCAAAATCTTTTGAGTATTGGTCAGCTGCTAGAAAAAGGCTATAAGGTGTCGTTCGAAGATAAAATTTGTATAATTAACGATGCAGAAGACAGAGACGTATTCAAAATTAAAATGAAAGACAAAAGTTTTGTCTTGAATTTTATAGAGGAAGATGCAGACATTGAACATCAATTAGTTGCACCTTATACTACTCAGCAGAATGATGGTGTAAAGAAAAAAAATAGGACAATTATGAACATGAGAAAATGCTTGCTTCATGACAAGAAGTTGCCAAAGAGGTTCTGGGCTAAAGCTGCAAATACAAAAACATTTCTGCTACACAAATTGCCTAAAAAATCTCTACAAAGAAAGAATCCATTTGAAGTATGGTATGATTACAAACAAAAATTGTCTAATTTTAAATCTTTTGGTTGTCTTTATCATATTCCTCAGGTCAAAAAAAACAAATGGGATAAGATAGCTTCAGAGCGAAGGGGGAGTGTTGATTGAGATGACTCATGAAGCTACATTCAAAATAAATTATCTTTTATTTTTAAAATTCAAGATTAGATTAGTTATCATCTTAGATTAGTTATTATCTTCTGTTCAATTTAAATTTAGATAAGATTTTTCTAAGAATTCAAATTTTAAATTGTAGTAGATTATCTTGCAAATTCAGTTTCCATATTGCTGTATAAATAGATGTTTGATTGCTCAATAAAAACATCCTTTTACCAATTGAAAATAAATTTTATTGTTATAACTCCTTCTATCATATATCAAAACAAAAAACCTACACAATCTTATCATGTGCAAGCAGGTTGTGTTGCAAAGAAATCCCACAAGGCTAAAGGTTAAAAAAAAAGTAAATAATAGAAAGAGGAGTGAAGAAAGCTCTCAATATGGAAGGATATCAAAGTTTTCATATAAACGGTGTCTTACTAGTTAGCACAGAATGATAACAATTGACCGACAATCAATAGCATAAAGTTAACAGACTGTAAACATAAGAGACGAGCCATATCAAATCTTATAATTCAGGATGAATGTGAAGAGCAGTGATAGTATTCCATATACCTGAAGACACCTTACAAATCTCTTTGTATATCCTAAATCATTAACTAAAGGCACCTCCAAAGTTTTAGCTAATTGATGAGCAGAAGCTAGAAACCTGAGAAAATAAGATAATTTAATTGATAAAAGTTGCTAAATGTTACACAATGGACATAAAAGTTTGACATCAGATGATATAAATAGTTGCTCTATTAGCAGTGAGAAAGAACAAAATAAATCAATGCAAAACTGAAAAAAAGGCCCCTGCACATGATCCTTATATGCTATACTTTGACATATACATACAAGATATAGTTCAAAGTCTGTTTCACTATTGGGGCTTAGTGATCAGTTTCTGTGAACACAAAAATTATTGAAATTGTCATAGGAAAAATCTAGGCTCATAAATTCATACATGCTCAGTAAAACTTCAAAGTAAAACTTAAACAAGTACAGCAAAAAGCATGACTTGAGGTACAATACGTCAATTTTCTACAATATAAATTCAGAATTGGTGAGCGCAGAAATAATTCTGCCATAACAAGCAACAGGTTAAGAAACTCCATATACAGTTTTGGAATTTCTAGACAGTCATCATATATCTCATAATCATACAAAAGACAAACGTGCAAGCTACCTCAAAATTATGAAGACTATATTCCTATGTGAAAGTAAGACAAGGATAAGGAATGGAGGAGGCTTAGCAAAACATGTGTTGGCAATTTGCATATCTATGTCTACCTATCTTAGCAAGCAACAGTTCAAAAGAAAGATGAAAAAAATATCACAGAAACCCTCTAAAATGTTGAACTGAAGGAGGTCCAAAGATACTACCAATTTTTACTCTCCTTAATATCTCCTCTTCCTCCAATTAAAAGGAGAAAGCACTGAAATGATAGAGTCAAATCATTGTCAAAAGGCCCCAGAAACTGAATACTAGCCAAATCAAAAAGCAAAACACCATATTCAAATGGCCAACCTCAAAAACCCTAAGTCCTACATAGTATTAAATGGCTATTTCAACTGCTTACAAGACAGATTACACTACAGCACATGTCCTGAAATACCCAAATGGATGTATATTTACACAAAAATTAGAAAAATTACAAGGAACAATTAATTATCCAACATTGTTGAATAACGATGTTGAACACAGTATTCAGAAGTATACAAATGAAGCATGCGAATAGCCATACCATTTAACATACAAAGTGGGAAAAAATAGTACAGCAAATTAGAAAAGAAAATAACTCACGTGTTACAATTATTTAATAAATCAAGAGTAGATGAATTGGCTTCACTCTGGGCAGAAGCTTGGTATATTTGTGCCGCAGCCCCAAGTTGACTTACCTGGAAGAAGTTAACTTGGATCAAGTAGCCAAATATATGAGAATAAATGCAACCAGTCATAAATTACAACACCACCTTATAAACTAAGAAGAAAGCACACAACTATGAACAAAAGACTTATATCCAAACGGAGAGAAGTAAATTAATTAACTTAAACAACTTGAGAACAAGCCAAAAGAGATATCCTGAACACGTAACAACTAGTTCAACATAAGTAATGAAAGAATCCATACAACTAATTCTGTTAATATAACATAATGGCTTCTCTAGGTCTAGTTAATACTATTAAACAAAATCTGTAAATCCTCACAAGACAAAAATATGATATATGTTATAGAACTAGGAATTAGAATTTTAACCTGTGGTACAATCAATCTTCGAGGGATAAGCTCCTCATGACGCCGCGCACAGAACTCCCAAGAGCAAATCTGAAAAAGATGAATAAAGGTAATTCTTTATGAACAATACACACACAAGTTAACATTCCTATAGCAGAGGGCATTCAACATCGCTCAACCTTAAGATCTAGAGAGAAAACAATACGAAGTAGACCATCACGTACTACACGAAGGTGCTCAAAAACACTTTCTTGAATTGCTTTGGCATAGTCAAGTACAATTTGACCTGTTGCATTTTGATATTCACTAGGCATATCAACATAGAGTAGTTCTTCCAAAGTGCCACTGTCATACTTTACTTTCAATAACCTTGGCAAAACCTCAACAGTCGTCTCTGAAATTACCATAAAAAAATAAATTTTCAATAGAAACAATTGATGTAATTATATTACAATTTCAATGGAGCCAAAATGAGAGAGATGTCCTTACTTCAGCTTCTATACAGATCATATTCAGCCGATGTGATTTGCTAATGTTTATCTTTTCCTTTTTCTTACTGGATTGCAATTAATATTAAGTTTCCGAAAGATAGAATGAAGCCAAATGAACTTGTTCATTAGAATAAAATTCTTAACTCATTTAGAATTCTTATCTGAAATCATCAGATCACTTTCATCCTTCCCTTTACAATTTATTATCATACTGTTGAAAATAGGGAGAAATGGAGTACATAGAATTAACATACCAAAACCACATCCTGGCTTCTGGTTGCATATTTCACAATGCCATGTATCCTGCATATTCCCAATTAGTTCTCCCACATAGATAATAAAATCATAATTATGAAGGCGTAATATAAACATAAAAGGTAACGACAATTAGCAAGCAACAAGAGCCATGCCCACACATGAGAGCAAGTATATTTTTTAGTACACCCCTAAGTGAAAGCATGAGCAAATTTTGGCACAAATGAATAGGATAGTGAACAAAAACATCTGCTTTTTCTAGGTTAAAATGCAAAGTTTAGTGGTTTAGGGAAGACAAAATTCTCCCACCCCCAATACCAGCCTTTATTTTCTGCTAGTTACAAAGCAATTGGGCTTTCACAAAAAGCACATTTTTGCATTATGTTATAACAGCACACCTGAGGGAAAACACCATTAGTTTGGCGGCTATTTCCATACATTGACACACACCATCTTTTTCTAGCATTGGGGACAAAAAACTCAGCCACAAATTTCCGCCAGAACTCAATATTGTTATCCTGTAGAAAACATCAAACTGAGAATCAGATTACTAAAACACCTGAACTAGGCAAAAGTATTCATCAGCAGAAGAAAAAAATCTTACATTAGGCCTGTGCTGCTGCTGATACATGTATTGAGTCAAACGCTTAGCACACATTCCCGGTTCATAAACCAGTTTGGCAGCAGATCCACTAGGCAGATTATGTTGCTGAAACTGCGGTTGTAGTTGGGGTCGTTGCTGAGGAAGGGCCTTTAATAGCTGGTGCTGCTGTGGTTGTTGCAGTTGCAAAACACGCTGTTGTTGCAGAAGATTTATCTGTGGAATGGAAGGTTGAGAAGACTGCCCAGACAAGAGGGGGAATGGCGGCAGCTGCTGCTGTAGCAGCTGTTTTTCTTGTTGCTGCTGCAAAAGCATTGCTTGGTCAAGATGTGGTTCCAGTTTGACAGGTCCTATGCCTTTTCCAATCTGGTTATGTTGCAGCTCTAGCTTCACCAGGCCCAAATTTCGCAAAGAATGCAACTGTTGGTGTAGGCCAATCTGATCATTCATTGAGTGTGACTCCAGCTTAATAGAGTTCATGCCAGTAAACCCTCCTGGGTTAGATTCAATATGGGGTTGTTGTGGTTGTGACTGGCCATGTGACACAGGGAACTGCTGCATCAACTGCTGGCTGTGCTGCAAATTTTGTTGCTCAAACTTTTGAACTTGACACTGCTGCTGATCCAACACCATCATGTTTCCAGAAGAATTTGACATAAGCTGGTTTTGAACAGCTTGGCAAGATGAACCAGAATTTGCCATGTTTGGTGCAGCAACTGATGATTGAGAAGCATTAATGCCATCATCAGGTGATACAACAGAAAGGGGGTTAGAGTCAGCCATAACATCAGCAGTTCCATGTTGGAAACCATTTAAGCCAGATGGGCCAGTGTTTTTAGCACCATTCCCAAAAGTCTGACAGAGAAGTGCAGAAATGTTGGCATGATTCCCAAGGTTCATATTATATGGAGCTCTTGGAGAAATAATGGGTTGAGGAAGCACGGAACCTTTTTGAGACCCCAACATAGCAGAGTTATTCTGAACAACTGCAGATGAAACAGATTGGGAACTGCTAACTGGAGTTCCTGATGGAACCATTTTGAGGAAAACAGGACTAAATCTATTCACCAAAAATGACCTAGCGCCACATTGCTGAACAGTGTCCAGCTATTCATTAAAGCTTTTTTAGGCACCTCAGCAATCAAAACTCAATATTCTGGTCAACCCAGAAGCAAGAGTACAATCCTAATCAAAATTCCATACTTCAAATTTCTCACCATGTTGCAACAGAAGCTACAAAACTACCATCAGCTTATCTGAAGATATTTTATTTGAGCCAATTTTAAAAGAACCGGAAAAGGAGTGCCAAAACCATAAGCTGCAGCAATTACAAGTGCGAACAGATGTGCATTAACGACAATGTCCAACAAGCCAAGCCTTACTAAAGCTACAGATATCTACAAAAAAATTGAAACTTGAACCATAACACGAAGCATGAAGCAAGAAACAAACTTGAAGCCATATCATTAGTCTGAATAAGTTACTCTCTACAAACAACTTACCTCACTAGCTCAACTCAGTTACTTCTATTCTTGTCAAAATAGAGACAGAAGTGTCAAAACTGGGTCCGATTGTTTACCAAGAAAATGTATGAAAAAAAATCTGCCCCTCAGTCTGGACACAAAATGTCCATAACAGTGAAACCTTCAAGCAACTGAGCCCGAGACAACAAAAAAGTCTTTCATATCTCTTTTCAAATTTTCCAACAACAAAAAAAAAAAAACACTTCAAAATTCAAAATTTTCCTTCACGTTACCCCACTTTCTCAGCAACCAAACAGAATAAAACTTCACAAAAACCGAAAGAGAACACCCAAAAACTCACAAAACACCACCACATTCATAAACCCAGAAACCAAATAAACATCACACAAAAATACAACAAAACTCTTCATTCCACCAACCAAATTCAACAATTCCGCACAAAGAGAAACCCAAAATTCAACTCCAAAATCCCAAAAAAGAACTTATATTAATTAAAAGAAAGAACCCAACTCAGAAACAAAAACAGAGTGAATAGTACTTACAGAGGTCGGCTATCTTGAGAATCTTAACAAAGATTTATGATCCTACAGAAGCAAGACCAAACAAAACCGAAAACCCATATGCATATTTATTAATAAAACTCGTCTGGTCCTGCTGCGCTCAAATAAATGATTCTTTGTTTATAAATTAAATTGAATAAAAATACTAGATTTATAATAATAATAATAAATGGTGGGTTTTCTCTTCAATATTGAGACATGTTGGCACAAACTGAGCACCCTGGGTACCAATATTTTATTGTTTTAGAGGTTTCTTTTTCGCCTTTTGCTTCAGTTGATGGTACTAAGCTTCCAGTTTTGTTGCCTTCTATGTACTTGTGTATTTATATTTATAAATTCAGAGAGAGAGAGTTTTTGCTTTGCATTTGCTTGCTCACTTATTGTTGTTGAGTTCTGTCCTTTGGATTGGGTTAAATTTTTTATTTTCCAAAATTTTCTGCTCTGTTTCTACCTCTCTGTATTTTTTTAGGAAAAATATTTTTCCGGAAAAAAATTAATAATCACTTATTAAATAAAATTATGGACATTAACCAATTATTAATTAATTAATTATAAAACAATATTTAATTTAAAATTATCAATAATAAACTAATAATTATGATTAATTTATAATATTGTTTGAAGATTAGATGTTGATCCAATAAATGATTAATTCATTTGACTGTAATCATATTAATTAATTCTTTAAATAAATATTATAAATAATATTTAAATTTTAAAAATAAAAAAAATCATTGTCATTGGTAGCGTTATTTGTTTGTAGAGACAACTAACAAACATGGCCGGAAACGATTGATGGGATCAATAACGGTCATTTTCAACTATTTTCGATCGTTTTTATTAGTTAAGACAGTCAAATCTAATTGTTTCCTCCAAAACCGTCTTCAACAAAAAGGGTAATCGGCAATGGTGGGTGTTTTTATTTTTTTTTTAAAATTTTATATTATTTTAATATTTTGAATATTTAAATAATATTTTATATTTTTAAAAAATTTATGTAATATAAATTGACACATGTTTTAAATTGATGTGTAAGGTTTTACATTCAAGTATTAATAATCATGTTTTTAAATTGAATTTTTTTTCCTAATGTCAATAATCAAATTTGACTCAAGTTTTTACCTAGATATATCATGAATCATGACAGTTTAAGATTTTGGTTAATCGATGACAATTTGATTGATTGGACTAGTCAGTCCGATCAGGGTTTTAAAATCATGATTTACTTAATAATATATAGGTTAAAGGACTTATTCACTCTCAAAATTTTCCTCAATGACAAAATTATACCCCGTTAATTTTTTAAAACTCAAATATTTATTCATTGACCAAAATATATAATTAACTTTAATAGTCAATTGTTAATATTGATACTTAGAAAGGTATTTTGTCTTTTTAATAGTAAGAATTTAAAAATAAAATAAATTTTATAAAAATATTAAAATAATATTTAAATGTTAAAATAATAATAAAATAAATATTTAAAATTTAAACTTTAAAAATTAAAAAAATATATAAAAATTAAAATAAAAAAAAAAGCCACTGCCGCCACCTATAGTGGTTGTGTAAAATTGAATCAGATGAACGAAAAAAGTAACTTAGTTTATGAAATGCCTAGATTTGTCTATCTCTGCTATTAATGGTGGTCGGAAACAATTGTTGGACACAAAGCTGATAATATTTTACCTTTTTTTTTATCACCATCGATGACAAAAGTAGACAACCAAATTTAGTCTCCTCTATTAATCGAGGTAGCCATATCTTATTCAATTTTTAACAGTCACCACTGCTAGTGCCACTACCAATAGTAGTGGCTATTTTTTAAATTTGTTAATTTTTTATATTTTTATTTCATTTTTATATTTTTACTATAAAATTTTTTTTTTTGTGAGATTATTTTGGTCATTTAATCAAAATTTTTAACAAGCTTAGATAAAAAAAATGTTTTACGAGTGAATGTTTAAATTTTAAAAAGTTGACGAATAGAATTTTGCCATAGAGAAAAACTTTAAAGTTGAATAATTTATTTAGCCTAATAAATCATAGAGCAAACACATCAAAGAATAAATCAGAAAAAAAACATAAGATGAGTAGTTTTGTATGATATATATACCATAAGCAGAAATGTAAAAGAATTTAACTAAGACATAAGAAAACTTAAAACAAATTCAGTAACAAAGAGAACTAATGTGTTAAGTCACATTAATCTAAACTTCTTTTCATAACATGTTATATACATACACCTATATATGTACTTATGACATGACATGAAACATAATTTAAGCAATAAGATAAGTTAGCAAAATTTGAGCAGTAGGATGAGCTAGAGAAGAAGAGATAGTTTATAAAGCTAGTTGAGAACGAAGGTAAATTCCTTACATAAGCAATCAAACTAGTAATAGACTAAGTAGAGTTTATTAGGTTAAAGATATGTTTAAGCCAAGGAATTTAGAAAGAGAGAGCTTAGAGCCTTGTAACTAATCATAGAGGATATATCATATTAGAGCTTACTCGAGAGTAGAGATAAAATATACTTACTAACTGACTCGTTACTCATTCCCCTTAGTTCCATTCTTGTAAATCAGTGTTTTGGGAGAGTTAAGCTAGAGCACGAGATGGCTGGAGAGTAGGATACAACTTGAGTAAGTTTTCATTTAGGTTTTCAGCTTTTGTATATATGTATATGTATATACTTTGTATTGCTTATTTATATCATGTACAGTATCATATATGTTTCAACTATTATCAAATAGCATTTATTATATGAGCTTTCTTTTAGGATATTGTACATCAGGTTTTAGTATCCCATCATAATTTTATTTAAAGCTTTTGTATGCATGTTTTTAGTTTATAAAGTTAGGGTGAAGATTTTTGCTGTATATTATTCATGATAATGTATTCATCAAAAAATTTTAAACAACAGTAATACATAGTGGTGGATCATTACATGCAAGCCCAGTCATGCATATGTTTAATCAAACTTCAATGGGTGCATACCTATGCAGAAAAGTTCACATGCCTGTGCAAGATAAAAAAACTTGATCATATGATGATCGTGCAAGTATTATGTATAATATCATGTGAGCTTCTAAAATTGCAAAGCATCAAAGAGATAAAAACACATGACTCTGTGTGTGGGACGCACATTCGTATAGGGTCAGTGCGATTGAAGAAATTCAACTATTAGACTACATTAAATGACGAGAGCATGATCATGCAACATGAGCACACAATCATGTGTCTACCTAGAACTTTTTCAATGACTCTCAAATCCGTTGTAGTGTTTAGTTCTTCTTATCTCTTATATAAAGTAGTTGATTTAAAGATTGAAGGGTGAAAGAATCATTCTTCGTTCTTTAATTCCTCTCCACATTTGCTTTCATTAAAAGTAAATTGTAAATCATTTGAGAGAGACCTTATGAGGTGATTGTTGTGTCTACCTTATGACACATTTCTTTCTTTTCTATAATTTTAACAATCTCGTGAAACTAATGTAAAGCGAAATCCCATGAAACTATGTTAAAGACACAATCCTTTATATTAAAACTAGTGTAAAAAGGGTGAAATCCTTTACTAAAAAATTATTGTATCTTTGGGATTGAAGATAATGAAGAAAAGACTTCAAGTAAGATAGCTAAGAGGAGTGAATGTAAGAGGCTTATAGAGAAGCTCTAAACCAATATAAAATTGGCTAAGCAGTTTCTTTCTCTTATGTCTTTATTTTGTGTTTATTTTATTATATTATTTGCTTACTTGGTTGATTATGTTGAATGATTTAATTGGTTATATAAATTAATTTTGATTGTTGGGTGAAAAAGTTTTAACTTTTCATAAGTGTGGTGCCGGTTTTTATCGCGCCATGCCAGGACAGACTTGCCACTCTTATTTAACCACCCTAAACGTGATCAAGAGGAGCGCATAATGGGTTTGTGGCCCATTATGGAGTCTATGAAGTCGCCACCCGGGAGTAACCGTGAGAAAATATGCGTCGGTGAAGACGGGCGATTTTATGGATCCCTTGCAGAGGACCCAACCTTCCTCACCAGCCCAATGGTTGGGTTCGGAGAGTCGAGTATGACGATAGGAAGGTGTTAGACACCCATGCCGCCCGGCCTGAAGGCCAGCCTCCACTTTTGTGGTTTATTTGTTAAACGCGTTACCGAGTTTAATTAGATTCCATTTTTATCACGCAATGCATTATTATTATTCATTACAAGCATTCACCAAAAAAATGAAATACGGAAAATAAAAAAAAAATTACATCTTTTTTTTTTTTTTCATACACCCTTATACATTTTCTCTAACCCTAAACAAGCCTAGAAATAATAAATAAATAAATCATTCAAAAACAATTTTGTTAGTTAAACAAATAAAATAAACAAATACATTAAATAAATAAATCTTGTAAAAAAAATTTTGTTAGGAGCAAATTGTAATAAAAATAAATAAATAAAAACTACAATAAAAAAGGAAACTCAATAATATATACACAGTAGATAAAATATGCAGAATCCCCCAGTCGTGACTCGAACCCGGGTGCCAAGGGGGATAAGTCTCCCACGTTTCGCCACCAAGGCAAACAATCATATTCTCTTAATTTGCATACAGAATACTATATATACAATATACATAGACGCACACATAAAATGCAACGAATCTATCTTCTACAGTTTAAACCCAGGATACCCAAAAAACTCAATGCATCTCATGCCCACCAGTATAATCATTTTTATACATTTTTCATAGAAACATAATGCATACAAATACATACTGGACATGAGGTTTACTTTACAAAATATTAATTATACATATATACAGTACATTATAATCCATACATATTTCTTAAATATACGGTAATAATATATATATATATACATGCAATACCTTAATATAACTATATAAAAAGAAAATTATTTTTATAAAAATACAAAATTTTTACCACATATATAATCAATAATTAATGATTTTTCTAAAAAAAAAAGCAAAATGAATAAATATTTTAAAAAAATACAGAATGAATAAATATTTGAATACTTAATTAAATACCCCTCAGGAAAAATACTTGAAATTTGACTGTATTAATGCTTTACTGATACTGAATTGAGAGCAATTAGATGGCAATTCTCAGAAACTGGGATTAATTTTTATTTGAGCAAGGTTTGGGTATTTCTTTTCGGTTGAAATTTTTTTTTTTTGGTTGAAAGCTTTTTTTTTTCCTGAAAAATTTCTCCTCTCCCCTTTTTATATTGCATACCAGGAAAAAAACCGCTGGCAACAGTTGGCCAGTTAATCATTACGTGCATGAAAAAAGATGAAGAAAGTGGAGAAAATGTTGTGCCGGATAAAAAACTGCATGAGAAATGTATAAAAACTGCTCAGAAATGCATTAAAATTGCAGAGCCAAGCGCAAACTGGACCAGTGTGTCAGACCTTCTTGCCTGCCCTCTCTCTCTTTTTCTCTTTGGGCTTTCTCCAACTCGGCTGACTTCTTTGTGGGTTTAATATTAAGGTTTAGGCTTTTGGATTAAATGGTTTGTGCTAGGATTTTAGGCTTTTTATTTTATTTTATTATTTTATTATTATTATTTTTGTTTGGGTTTGCTCATTTATCCTCAATTTAATATCTTGAAAGCATTGATTCAAATTTTTCAGGTTTATCATCATCGGGGACGACCCTGTTAGGTCCAAAATGGGGTGTCTACAGATGCCCCTTACTTTGTGAAATTTGTGTGCATTGAGAATGCAATGAAAACACATGCAAAATGCAACAAAGTATAAAGAAAAGACACTTGATTTTGGATCAACAGAGACAAAAAACAACATGTAGAAACCTAGAGATGTTCCTACGCCTCAGATTATCTTGATTCGAAAGTAAGTCTGAAATAACAATATTAGAGACCTATGGATGTTCCTATGCCTCGGATTGCCCCATTTCGAAAGTAAATCTGAAATAACGACACATGTGTAAAAACCTAGAGATATTCTTACGCCTCATATTGCTTCACTTCGAAAGCAAGTTCGAAATAACGAAATGTAAAAACCTATGGATATTCCTACGCCTCAGATTGCCCCACTTCAAAAGTAAGTTAAAAAAAAATGACATGTAAAAACCTAGAGATGTTCATACGCCTCGGATTGCTCCACTTCGAAAGTAAGTTCGAAATAATGAAATGTAGAAACCTAGAAATGTTCCTACGCCTCAGATTGTCCTACTTCAAAAGCAAGTCTGGAATAACGACACATGTAGAAATCTAGAGATGTTCCTATGCCTCAGATTACCCCACTTTGAAAGAAAATTCAGAAAAATGACACATGTAGAAATCTAGAGATGTTCCTACGCCTCAGATTACCCCATTTCAAAAGCAAGTCCAGAATAACGACACATGTAAAAACCTAGAGATATTCCTACGCCTCGGATTGCCCCACTTCAAAAGTAAATCCAGAAAAATGACATATGTAGAAACTTAGAGATGTTCCTATGCCTAGGATTGCCCTACTTCGAAAGCAAGTCTAGAATAATGACACATGTAGAAACCTAGAGATGTTTCTATGCCTCAGATTACCCTACTTCGAAAGTAAGTCCGGAATAACGATACATATAGAAACTTAGAGATGTTCCTACGCCTCGGATTACCCCACTTCGAAAGTAAATCTAAAAAAATGACACATGTAAAAACCTAGAGATGTTCCTACACATTGGATTGCCCCACTTCGAAAGTAAGTCCAGAATAACGACATGTAGAAACCTAGAGATGTTTATACGCCTCGGATTGCCCTATTTCGAAAGTAAGTCCAGAATAACGACACATGTAGAAACCTAGAGATGTTCCTATGCCTCGGATTGCCCTACTTCGAAAGTAAGTCTAGAATAACGATACATGTAGAAACCTAAAGATGTTTATACACCTTGGATTGCTTCACTTCGAAAGCAAGTTCGAAATAACAACACATGTAGAAACCTAGAGATGTTCCTATGCCTCGGATTGCCCCACTTTGAAAGCAAGTCTAAAATAATGACACATGTGGACAATCTAACCTATGGCAGAGTTGATGACTCTATAACGGTTAAGTCCTATTCTTGATATATCTGGACGATCTAACCTATGGCAAAACTATAAAAACTTCGTAACGGTCAAATCCTAGTCTCAATACGACTGGTGAAATGCCCCTGGTTGGGTAAGCTTCACGAGATTGGATTTGCCCTTGGTGGGTGAATTTGACAAGAATGGATTTGCCCATAGTGAGAAAGCTCAACAAAATTGAGATGTCCCTAAGGGATGTGAAAAATAACGGGGTTACCCTTTATGGTTATTAACGACAAAAATGCTCCTTATGACAAAATGATGACGAAACCCCCATAAAATATATAACTAGAATGCCCCTACAAATGATAACAAGAATGCCCCTAAAGAAAAACAATGATGAAAATACCTTACGAGGTGGACAATGACAAACATATCCTCATAAGATGACAAATGCTTTTTTTTTTTTGATAAACACAAGATTCAAATGCCTCTAGCGAGTGAATGATGACAAAAATGCCTTTATGTCACAAGATGACTATGACGATGAAACAAAGCAACAAACTATTTTAAGTATTCCTTCTATCATATGTATGTTGACTTTACTGATTTGTATGCAATGCTTACTATCATAACCATATCAGTAGGAGGTGAAAGACCTAGACCAAGGGATAATATCCTCATCGATTGACTTTTATTTCTCTTCTTCAATTTCCATCTTCTTTTGTCTTGATGATATATGGGCCTTGACATCTCAGCTCAACTCACAATTCAATATGACACAAGATTTTTATCCAAAAAGAAGTTTGCTAGCTTGGTAGACACTCGTATGTCACTCAATTCACTCAAGTGTTTGAAAAGGTGAACAGTTTTACGCTCAAGTTCAACTCATAACGATGCTTACCATAAACTTACTTGTTCATCCGATCTCTATCACTGAGGCCACATGCATACACAAATCTAATGATCTTTGTCAAGGTTGTAATAAGGTTGAAGGTGGTTTGAGGGGAATGATAGTCATCAAAGACTTTCTCCATAATAGTTTCTTGCGTACTTGCACTGAGATTTTTTTCCCTTTTTTCCTTGGTTTTTTTTTCTTTTTCTCTCTTTTCTTCCTTTTCTTTTTTTTTTTCTTTTCATTATGTTTATATTCCATATGGATAGGTACAAATATCACCACTTTTCATTTACTTGACCTTACTATAATAGTCTTTAATGCTCCATAACCCCCCACAGTGGATAAGGGATAAAAAGTTGATGATTTATGGTGTGAAGTTTGTCAAGGAAGTATTTTAAGCTCAATAGGGTTTTCTAGAGTCAACTTGTATCACGGTTGGTTTTGTGGTCAAAGTGACTCATTTTATAGTGCCATTATCAATTCTATGAATACATGTGACTAATTGTGATCTTGACCAATATTTGAAGCAAGTTCTATAAACACCCACATAAGTGAACACACTCAACAAAGAAATCAAAGGTCATTTGTGTGTGTATGACCATGAGCTAAAAATCTTACATTTATTGTTTTAATGTCTACCAAGACTAGTTTACCTCTTGTTTGGAAAAAGAGTCCAATTTTATTGCCAAATTTTGTAAATTCACAAGATGCAACACCTAAAAATAATGCCCTTACATGAATCTCCCCACAAGATGTTAATCTGGTTCAACCAACCTTCCAGTATCAATGAGATTCTGAATCCCATGCCTCAATTTCTTACATTCATTAGTTAGATGACCTCGACTTTGATGAAAACGACAATAAGCCCTCGGGTCATAATTTGTTAGCAATGGGTTTGGCGGTGGGCAAGATATCATTGGTTATAATAGACCCTTTTTCAACTTGTCAAATGCCTTTGATATTGACATATTCAGATTGGAAAACTTCTTTGGCCTAAGTGTCACCATATTTACTCCATCAACCTTTACGGTTAGCCCATCATTTCTTGTTTCAGACTCACTCTTCTTGAAAGCATACTTTTTCCCTCCTTGTGTAGTAAAGACATCTTCAATTTGTATCCCAGCTTCATACAACTGCTCAAACATGGTTGATGGGAAAAAACAAATTTTCTCATAAAAAGCAAGGAGAATATTCTTCATCACCATTTTTACTTGATCTTTTTCAGGAGGTCTATTTGTCATCTTGGAGGCTTTCTTTCTCTATCTAGTTAAGAACTCAGCAAATGACTCACTATGTCTTTGTTTAGTGGTTGCCAAGTCTGTGATTGTCACATCTAAAGTAGTGTTGCAAGAATTTTTCAACAAGTTCATGCCAAACATCAGCAACTCCTTCAATGACAAAGGAAACAACTCCACCATTTGGTCTTTAGACAACCCAATGGTTCCCATTATAGTGATATAATGTCTTAAGTTTTTTTTGGATCTCCAGTCCCATCAAATCAGGCATTTTAAGCTTTGGTGGTAACCTTATTTCTCCAGATATGTCTAAATCATCCCAGTCTGATGAGGAGGATGCTCTAGTTACTCCATCCTTTTTTTTTTTTTTTTTTTGCTATCTTTTTGTCTCTTAAAGTGGACATGAGTACCTTATTCTCTAAGTCTCCTTTTCTTTCTTCTTAGGTTCCCAAGTAAAAGTCATTGCTCAAGTCATTTTGTTGCTTCCTAGGTATACCTCTTACCTCACTGGTTTCTCCCACTTTCTATTTTCCTTTCATTTTTGTCATCATTTGGGTCATTTTGTCCATCAAGTCAAGCGTTTCCTCCATTATATTCTCAAGTTTCTCCATGATTTTATCCATCCTATTTCCCTCAGTCATAATTCTCTTCTTCCACTGAATGGCTACAAAATGACATATTAGTGTATGATATGCATGATATGCATGATATGTTTATGTAAACACATGACATGAATGCAGGACTAGATGGGTGCACCTAAAAAATAAAAAAACTGTTTGACAAGACAATTGCAAAGGATGGATCTAATGTTTAGATCTAATGATGGAAAGCTTTGTCCCAATGGTTTTTTTTTTTTTTTAGACTAGAAGAATTGGACTTAGACTGCTAAAATGATGATAAGAAAACGAGCCTATTACCCCTATATGATCTTAGCCCTAAACAATCTTACCCCTATGAAGTGACTTGAATCAAAATTACTTATTTTAATGACTAAAGATGAAAATGCCTCTATAGGATGATTCTGTTCAAAACTACCCATTTAGGATGACACTTAATGATTTTACCCTCATAAGATGATTCCGCTCAAAACTATCCACTTAGGGGGACACTTAATGTTTTACCCCTATAAAATGATTCAGATCGAAGTTACCCTTATAAGATGATTCAAACTGAAATTATCTACTTTAGGTCATTAAAGACAAAAATGACTCTTACAAGATGAATTAGATTGAAATTACCTATTTAAGATGAGAAATGACAATTTTACCCCTACGAGGAGACTTGAATTAGAATTGCCTGCTTCAGGTAACAAATGATGATTTTAACCCTTTTAAGGCGACTCATATGAGAAAAATGCTTTCTAAGTCTAAGCTTTACCCCTTTATCACTCCCTTCGCCTCCTTATTACTTTGGTTAGCATAAGGTTAGAAAAGTCAATTCTACCTTAAGTGAGGTTAGTAACCACCAGGTCATCAAGAGACCCAGTAGTATCTCATCCTAAACCTAATGAATCCTTATGTGCAAAAGTTCAGGTTTCACATGCTCATTCAAAAGTATGTCTAGTCATGTTATTAAGACTTCTACAAAACGATGTTTCAAAAAGTTTTTCCCTATTGGAGACCAATTAAAGAAACAATTGGTGAGATCTCAATATCATGGATCAAGGCATATTTCAGAATGAGCAACAAAACTTGAAACTTTTATACATAAGGATTCCACTCGATTAATCACATGCAAAAAAAGGATCCTAAAGGTTGACATCTATGGGCCACTATATGAGTTTGACTCAGGTAAATGTTAAAGGCTACCTTAGGCTAGAACCAGAGGTTCTTTTCATATACATAAAGGTACGTTACCTAAGGCTGATGTACAAGACAGACTACCCCTAGGCCGAGTGGGCTTTTGGGTGAAGTCTGGATTGCCATCAGGGGTAATAAGGACAAATTATGCACAGTGGGTGTAAGTGTTGTGAAATGCAAAGAACTTAATTAAACTCATAAGCATTTAACAAATTAACCACATCGGAATCGACTCTTCGCATTAAATAAATAAATCCTGTAAAAAAAATTTTGTTAAGAGCAAATTGTAATTAAAATAAATAAATAAAAAAGTAAAAGCAGTTTGTTGCGGCCCAATGCAACCCAACAAGGAAACCCAATAATATATACATAGACACGCACAGTACATAAAATATGCAAAATCCCCTAGCCGCGACTCGGACCCGGGTGCCAAGGGGGATAAGTCTCCCACCTTTCGCCACCAAGGCAAACAATCACATTCTCTTAATTTGCATACAGAATACTATATATACAATATACACAGATGCACACATAAAATGCAATGAATCTATCTTCTACAGTTTAAACCCAAGATACCCAAAAAACTCAATGTATCTCATGCCCACTAGTATAATCATTTTCATACATTTTTCATAGAAACATAATGCATACAAATACATACAGGACATGAGGTTTACTTTACAAAATATTAATTATACATACATACAGTACATTATAATCCATACATATTTCTTAAATATACGGTAATAATATATATATACATGCAGTACCTTAATATAAGTATATAAAAAGAAAATAATTTTTATAAAAATACAAAATTTTTACCACATATATAATCAATAATTAATGATTTTTCTAAAAAAATGCAGAATGAATAAATATTTGAAAAAAAATGCAGAATGAATAAATATTTGAATACTTTAATTAAATACCCCTCAAGAAAAATACCTGAAATTGGACTGTATTGATGCTTTATTGATACTGAATTGAGAGCAATTAGATGGCAATTCTCAGAAACTGGGATTAATTTTTATTTGAGCAAGGTTTGGGTATTTCTTTTCGGTTGAAAAATTTTTTTTTGGTCGAAAACTTTTTTTTTTCCTGAAAAATTTCTCCTCTCCCCTTTTTATATTGCATACCAGGAAAAAAACTGCTAGCAACAGTTGGTCAATTAATCATTACGTGCATAAAAAAAAGATGAAGAGAGTGGAGAAAATGCTGTGCCGGATAAAAAACTGCATGAAAAGTGTATAAAAACTGCCCAAAAATGCATTAAAACTGCAGAGCCACGCGCGAACTGGACCAATGTGTCAAACCTTCTTGCCTGCCCTTTCTCTCTTTTTCTCTTTGGGCTTCTCCAATTGGGCTGACTTCTTTGTGGGTTTAATATTAAGGTTTAGGCTTTTGGATTAAATGGTTTGGGCTAGGATTTTAGGCTTTTTATTTTATTAGTATTATTATTATTATTATTTATTTATTTATTTTTGTTTGGGTTTGCTCATCTATCCTCAATTTAATATTTTGAAAGCATCGATTCAAATTTTTCAGGTTTATCATCATCGGGGATGACCTTGTTAGGTCTAAAATGGGGTGTCTACAATAAGTTTTTGGAAAACCTATTCACCTCCTCTAAGTTTACTTTTGCTGTGTTGGAGTTTAACAATTGGTATTAGAGTTGAGGCCTAAAATCAAACGATTTTAAGAGTCTAAAAAAATTTTAACAAATATGTCAAAAAACGAAAATAATTTTAACAAAAAAAGATGAAATAATGATGACCTTAACTTCTAGGGTATTAAATTTGTTGTTTTATACTGTAAATGCTATGGAATTTAACCGTGTTTCTTCTTGTGAAACAACACATAAAGCTGGACTATCCTTCAAATAACTCATGAGGAAACCAATCAAGTGAGAAAGTCTAGGAGGCAATTACTTTTTTATGATATTATGAGTTATTTGAGATGAAGAAAGAGGAGAACATCATAAAAATATACAAGCATTTCTTGAAGTTGGTCAACAAGTTGAAAGGTTTAGGCATGAAGTTCAAGAACATTAAATTGGTCAAAAAAGTTTTATAGTCATTGTTAGAGACTTGGAGCATAAAAATGATAACAATTAAGAAATAGAAGAACTTGACCAAGTTGGGTATGGATGAACTGATTGGAAGTATTTTGACTCATGAGATAATGTGAATGTCTAAGGGGGAGGAGGAAGAAAAGAAGAAGAAGAAGAAGAATATAGCACTCGAGGTTAGGAAAGTTCAAGTGAAGATAACATGCCCTTGACAAATGAAGAGAACTCAATAGATAAAAAAGATCTAAAAATTCTCTCAAAGAAGGTCAACAAATTTCTCTTTAATAAGAGAAAGAAAAAAAAAAAGAGAAAGAGGTTATTTGCTATGAGTGTAAGAAGGAAGGGCATTGTTGATAAAAATACCCTCAAATAAAGAAAAAGAAATCCAAGAATAAAGCTCTTGCCACTTGGAATGGGGAGGAGTCAAACAATGATGAAGAAGAACAACTCTCTTTATGTTTTTACACCGAAAAGAAAAAATGATGACTTGGTGTAGAAAGATCATCAATCCAAGAAAGTGGTTCAATGTTTATCAATATTTATATTCAGTTGTTGTTGATGATGGATAAATGCCATGTTGTGAGGTTAGCTAATTGAAAATATGATTGCTTGCCATGATTAAGTATTTGGGTTGAATTGAATGCAAGTATGTTGTATATATATGTGTTTGTGTTGCAACATGTGCAACATAAATGGAATTCATGTCAAAATAAGTAAATTTTGATTGTTTTCATTTCAAGTGACATAAATTCATAGATTATTGTTCCCCTATGGTCAAAACATGCCAAAAAAAAAAAATTGCAAAACTTGTATATTTGTGATGTTTGATCAAATTTTGTACATAAAAGGTTTTATTCCCCTAAATTCCCCAAATTTGCAAAAATAGTTTCAAATATGTCAATTTTGTTCAAAATGATGTTGAACATATTTGAAACATGTTTTTAAATTGATTTTAATCATTTAAAATGAATGAAAATCAATTTTTGCATATTTTGGTATTGATTTGAAGAATACCCTATGTTGAAACTATGCTTAAAGTACAGAATTTTAGGTTTTAATGTCATACACGACCATGTAATTATGTTACAAGATTGTGCATGCATCATTTCCACAATCATGAAATCGAGCATTAATGTCATACAATTGTGCATATCCGGTAATCAAACATATATGATTGTGCATGTGGTATACACGATCGTGCTTGGCAAAATCTATACAATTTTTTTCAAATCTTAAATTTTAAGGTTTTCTATAAACACAACCCCTAAATGCATTAATGATCATATTATAGATATGAAAATGTTGATTTCATTGAATATATCCATGCAAAAAGGGAGAAATGAAAATTTGAATAGTTTTTGCTTATTTGTATATTCTTATGTTAGGGGGAGTAATTTTTCTAAGATTGTGTTTGAAAAAGGAGAAGCTGAAATATTTAAAAAGAAAAATCAAATTATTTTTGAAAGGGGGATAAATTGAATTATGCATAATTTGATATAATATTTTAAAAAAGAGGATAAATTTTAATTTGTGTTGTAAAATGAGAATGTTTAACGTACCTTTTTTATTCAAAACAAAAAGGGGGAGAATGTTTGAATATGTTAAAATGATTTTATAAAATCTTGTTTGTGCTAGGTTAAAATTATTTTTTTTTGATAATTATGTTATTGTCCTTAATTGCATCATTTCCTTAATCATGGAATCATGCATTAATGTCACATGATTTTGCATATCATGTAATCAGACATATATGACTGTGTATGTGGTCTACATGATCGTGCTTAACAAAATCTACACAAATTTTTTTTTCAAATATTAAATTTTAAGGTTTTCTATAAACACAACCTCTAAATGCATTAATGATCATTTTACACGTGAAAATGTTGATTTCATTGAATATATCCATACAAAAAAGGGAGGAATGAAAATTTGAATACTTTTTGCTTATTTGTATATGTTTATGTTAAGGGGAGTAATTTTTCTAAGATTATGTTTGAAAAAGGAGAAATTGAAATTACAAAAAAAAAAAAAAGGAAGATAAAATTATTTTTGAAAGGGAGATAATTTGAATTGTGCATAATTTATAAAATATTTTAAAAAGAAGGAGAAAATTTAATTTGTGTTGTAAAATAAGAGCTTTTAACATACTTTTTTTATTCATAACAAAAAGGGAAAGATTGTTTAGGTATGTTAAAATGGTTTTATAAAATCTCGTTTGTGCTCAGTTAAAATTTTTTCTTTTTGATTATGTTTTTTGTCATCAATCGAAAATAGAAAGATTGTTAGACCCTTGTATGTTTTGAATTGATACAAAATTTATGTTAAAATATCTAACAAGTCTTTGCATATGATGATCATGACAATAGAGGATAAAAAGGATTGATTTTGTACATTTTGGCCAAATGTACGACCATGTGTGTCTAGGCCACACGACTGTGTGTGTCTCACAAAGGGAACACACGAGTTATTTAGTCATGTATAGGTGTTCGTGTAATATAAATCAAGAACATACAATCATGCTACTTTTGAGCACACGATCGTGTGTCACAATATGAGGATACACTACTAAGGCCTTTCGTGTAAGCCTAATCATGCTCGTGTTTGATCAAACTTCATTGGTTGCATACTAGTGTAAAAAAGGTTTACACACCTATACAAGATGAAAAAGCTTGATCATGTAGGTATCATGTGCAAGATCATATGGGCTTATGAAATTTTAAAGCATCGAAGAGATAAAGATACATAACCGTGTATGTGAAGCACACACCCACACAGAGTTAGTGCAATAGGAGAAATTTCACCGTTAGGCTATTTCAAATGATAAGAGCACATGATCATGTATCTATCCAAAACTTTTCCAATGGCTCTCAAATCAGTTGCAACAACTAATTCTTCTCATCTTCTATACAAAGTAGCTGTTTTGAAGATTGAATGTGAGAGAATAACACCTCAAGTATTCGTTTTTCATTATCTAATTTCTTTCCACATTTTCACTTGTTAAAAGTAAATTTTAAATCGTTTCAGAGAAACCTTATGAGTTAATTGTTATACCTGTCTTATGAGACATTTTTTTCCTTTTATATAATTTCAACAATCTTAGAGTGCAATCTTGTGAAATTAGTGTAGGGTAGAATCTCATGAAATTATGTTAAATGCACAATCCCTTGTATCGTAATTAGTGTAAGAAGAGCGAAATCTTTTATTCATAAACTATTGTATCTTCAAGATTAAAAATAGTGAAGAAAAGACTTCAAACAGGGTAGTTTGAAGGAATAGATGTAGGAAATTGGAAGAGTGGACGTAGGAGGCTTGTGGAGAAACTTTGAACCACTATAAAATCGGCTGAGCAATTTCTTTCTCTTCTCTTTTACTTTGTGTTTATTTGATTTTATTGTTTGTTTACTTGGTTGATTGTGTTGAATAATTTAATTAGTTATATACATTGTTTTTGATTGATGGATAAAAAAGTTTTAAATTTTTCTAAGTTTTCGAAAAACTTATACACCCTTGTTTTGGTTTACTTCTATCATATTGGGATTTAATAATATTAATAATAAAAGATAGATTATAAAAATAATTAAATATTACTCTAAATCAAACATACCCTTACATTTGAAAGGTTGATATAATAGGTTCATCATTTGACTCAATAACATACCTTTAATAACATATATAATAATTATTGATAACTTTCATATGAAGATGAAGTATACAAAAATAAAAAATAAAAACTCCTTAGATGATAAATTATTCCTTGGCCCTAAATTATCTCTAATAAATCAACCATTCAAAGTGTTTCAACATGAAATTGTGTGAATAAGAGTTATAAGAACGTATTTCATCTATCTATATGTTATGGTATAAATATTATTAGATAGTGTTTAATGCTTAATACATTGAATTACAAGTAACCATAATCTAATAATTAAATTATTGTTTAACAAATAATATAAAAAACTGATTATTTATGTTAAAATATTTTATATCTCTAATACTTTAATTTTTATATTTAAATTTCTAAAACTAATTATACTAAATATCATATAAACCATCATTAATATGATATAATTGTTATATATATATATATATATATAATTGTAATTTTGTTTATATATATATATATATATATATATATATATATATATATAATTGTTTACCTTTTTTTTTTTTTTTCTTTTCATTATAATTAGAAAATTTTGAATAGATACAAGATTGATGTAATTTGTTTGAAATGTAATGTTTTATGCTTATAACTGTGTTATGGTTAAGAAATCCTAAATTACGTTATCCCCACCCATAATAAATAAAAGGAATCAGGTTAGAAAAGGTCTATATTATTAAAGTCGGTAACTATTATAACAAGAATTAAAAGTTATATCTTTTTTACTTCTTATAAATTGTTTGAAAAATTTGCACAAACTCAATCAACCCTAAAATTCTTTTAAATAATAATCCTAAAATTTTTAAATTATAAATTAATGGTTCCAATCCTATCTAAATTTTAGTCAAATTGTGATAGGTTTTTGTCACATCATATTACGTAGAATTTATCACTTTTATTTAGTTATCCTAATAGTTCCAATCCTATTTAAATTTTAGTCAAGTTGTGATAGATTTTTGTCATATTACATTATATAGTACTTACCACTTTTATTTAGTCATCCTACCATAATCATTAAGAGTGTATAATGGATTTGAGACCTATTATGAAGTGAATAACGAGCTGTCACTCAAGGTTTTACTTGAAAAAAAATCGATAAAGATAAATAACTTTTATATCTTTTGCAAATGACTCAAACTATTCTCATTTGTCTAAAGAATATGTTCAAAAAGTTAAATACGACTGCAAGAAAGTGTTAAACAGCCATGTCACTTAGCCTGAGGGCTAATCTCCACTTAAATGGTTCATTTTAATGAATTTATCAAGTTTAATTAAGTTCTCAATTATTAAACACATAATATGCAATTATCCTACTTGTATAAGAAAATGATTAAATAAATTACATCCACATCAAATAATAAAATAAAATAAAAATTACATCCCTTTAACCATGCATCCATATACAAAGATCTAATCCTAAATAAACCCAATAAAAATAAAACTTGTAAAAAAAATGGGTTAGACAAAACAATTAAATAAAATAAACAAAATAAATTTGTGAGATAATCTTGCAAAACAAAGATTAATGATAAACAAAAATATTATAATAAAATTATATTAAATCTGCTAAACAGAATACATAATTTCATAACTTCTAAATTGTCTGCAGATCACCCTTGTCATCCACTCTCATCTACAAATTTGTTCTGCGCTTTGTTCAAAAATTTCTCATGCACAAATAATGGAAACACAAAAAAACAAAGGCACCAAATATATGCATTCAATTCAAACCAAATTTGTTAATAGCACTAATTATCATCAATGAACATAAATATAGGCACATAATCATCAATTATCAATTCTTATTATAACCAAATTGTGTAGCAAGTTGGTGATGCATAAAAGAAGAATGTAAATGTCCCAAACACAAATCAAGCATGTATCTTATAAATTAAACCATGTCACACATTGAAACAAGGTACAAATTATATCATAAACCATTAAAGATAAGCATGTGTATATTTAATGTATGGCTTCAATTGTGTGGGGAATCGTGGTGGAAATAAAATTAGAGCACAAAATCGCACGTGAAGATATAATGCATTCCTATCAAACAAATCATATAATGTACCAACAACAAAATTTAATTAACTCATAGATTAATATGAAATCTAATTAAACCATATATTAAATATATATATATATATATATATATATATATATATATATATATATATATATATATATATATATATATATATATATATATATTAAATACATTAAATCCTATGAAAAATTATGGATTAATATTTAAATCTATACATCCATCACAAAGTGATCCTAACCCGATGCACAATATTTATTAAAAGATGATACAAGAATCATCCTAACATGCAAATTTAATGCAAACAAACAAACATGTGAAAAACAATAAATATCTATCCGATAGGATAATATATAAAATTATATGTACAAGCCAATCACACTATTATAATTTCCCTTAAAATAAGTACTTAGATATTCGACTTCTCTGTTACTCTTTCTCGATGCGCTATGGTTGTGTTCTTTGAATATATTTTGTAGACTTGATTCTCACAATCTCTTGATGGATTTTCTAAAATTCTAAGAAAATTACGTACAATAAAATCTAAAGAAAAATGAGAGAATCTTAAAAATTATTGTAAGGAAAATTCAATAGATTTTTCTTTGAGTGTTTAGAAAAAGGTCCTTCAAACTAAGAATCCTAACCCCTTTATATCATTTTCCTAAGGTCAAGTTTCCTAGTTAAAATCCAATTACTAATATTGGGTTTTCATAATTAAACTAAAATTCCTTAAAAGAATTATCTTAATTAAAACTAGAATTATCCTAATAAAAATTAAATTAAAATTGACTAAAAGAATTATACTAATTAACTAAATATCCTAATTAAATTAATTTAAATTAACTAGATATCCTAATTAAATCAATTTACTATCTTATTTAATTAAATATTCTAATATCCTAATTAATTATATATTCTAGTTATTTTAATATCTTAATCTAATTTCCTAATTAGTCTAATATCATAATTAATTAAATCTCCTAATTTGTCTAATATCTTAATTAATTAAAGGTTCTAATTAAGTTAATCTAATATCCTAATTACTCGAACATCCTAATTAATTAACTAAATATCATAATTAAATTAATTAACTATCTAAATCTGATTAATTAAATATAATAATGGGTGTTCTAGAGGCCTTAGATCTTAGGTTCGAATACACTCATCGCGTCTACTTTTTTATTCTCGATCCATGTTTCATAGATTATCGATTTGAAGTATCATATGAAAACTGTTATAGGCTACATCACTAGGAAAACATAGTTAGGTCAAAATGAGGTATTTATACAAGATTCATATGTAAGAGCCTGAGTTTTGAAAAAGGGTAAAATGGGTAAGAATGAGAGAAAATCAAGGCTTTTATGGTTTTAAATTAGTTTAAATAGTCTTTAGGGGTATTTTGGTCCTTAAGAGCTTTATTTGGGGCTACACGTATTAACCTGGGAGGCTATCATGTATATAATGTGGAAAGGCATAAAAATTTTGAATTTTTGTCATGCACGATCGTGTGTCATCATGTGCACGATCATGTATGTTTTTATTTTCACGTGCCATATGTAAAACAACTTGCACATAATTTTATTATTATTTCAAATCTGATATTGAGATATCTCAAAGAGGGAGATCTAAAGAGCTGAGGAAGAGTCAGAGAGTGTCGATTCGAAGTTGATGACTCGAGTAGAGCCTAGAGAGAGAGAGCTTGCAAACCAGCTTGGAAATAAGTAATTTCTTCAACTTAATTGAATGATTCGTTGTTGTGATCCTTGGATCCATGAATTTTATGTATGATTGAGTGAAATCAACGTTAAATAAAGTGGATTAATGTGATGTAAAGTATAATTACGCAAGATAAGCATAAATTCAACATCAAATGAGTTGGATCTAGGTTGTTTTTATAAAATGCATAAGCATTAAATGTGTTTGGCTGGAAGTTGTAACCTAAGGTACACTTCTTATCGATTCTTAACTATTTTGATAATAAGTGATGATTTTGGTGATGAATTGTGGTTATAAAATGCATAGGAGCATGTATAGGATGTGTATAAGAAAAATAAACATGTTGATATTGATTTGATGATATTATATTCAAATTTGATGATATCTGGTGTGTTTTCATATGATTGTGAAGACCTGTGGTTGTTTGGTCGAGATCTATAGTGGCAAAACATGAAGCACAATTGTGCATGTAAGAGGCACAAATGGTGTAGTCATAACTGTATAATTAAGATCATGCATGATCATATGAAGTGTGGAAGGGTTATTATGAAGCCATGACTGTGAGTTGGTAAGTCATGGTCGTGTGAAAGTCAATTGCACGTGCTTGGAATTTAAGAAGTTCATAACTATACAGGTTATAGGCCTACAATCATGTAATAGTTGCATGACTATGCAACTTATATGCACACAACTATGCATATTGTCCAAAACAGAAAAATTAAGTTGAGTTTTAATAAAGATAATGATACAACAAATTAAGAAAAATATTTCTTAAATAAGATTAAGAAAATTTGATGCATTTTTCTGTATTTCATGACACAACATGCCAAAGCAAATGATTTATAAAAATAAGTAAATGTTTTACGATCTTCAAATCGAAAATGCATATTTTATGAAAAGTAGAAAACCAATGTTTCAAAAATTTTTTAGAGGTGCATATGAGGGGACATATGTGGATTTGCACACCCTTTAGAAAAAGAAACCAACATTGACTAAACTTATTAAAGATAGCACTGGTCGTGCATTAGTTTGAATTCATATAGTCAGAGTATTAAATCCTTATGTTCATTAGTCTGATCAACATATGATTTTTATGAATAGTTTATAAAAACAATAATTTATAACAATTTTTATAAGGAGGTCTACAGATCAATTATGATAAGTTTTATGATAAGATTTTCAAATCAAATATGAGATTTTCAGTAAATGATTTTAAGAATGAAATTTTTAGGCTAAATCATGGTTTTCAACATATTTTATATTATGACATACATGACTTAACATGATCATAGGGAAAAGAATAAGTACAATTTATAAAGAATTTAAGATATAAGAATAATATAAGAATTAAGATTTAAGACATTAAGATAAGAATGAAAATTTATTACATAAGAAGGATAAAGACAATTAAGATACGAATTCAGGAGTAGAGTTACGTGTGTTAAGTTAAATAAATTTCTTGTTGAGTGACTTGTCACTCATTTCAAATCCATTTCCTTGTAGGTTATGTTCTTGTGCTTGCTGAATAGTTGCACTACTGAAGCTACATATGTTAGGATATTGATGATAGTTTCACGTGTATATATATAGTTTATGTTCAATTTTTTGTTTTCTAAACAATTCTCATGGTTTACATTTATAAATATATTTAGTTCCACATTATGAATAAAGTTGAGATGTATTCAATACATTTGAATAATGTATAGTTTTTATGAAAATTTAATAAAGATGTATTTTAGATATATTTTAGAAATGCATGAGTTTTTTTTTTTTTTTTGTGCGTGTGTGTGTCTATATATATATATATATACATAAAAGTTAATAGGTAAATTTTATTTCGTGTTTCTATAATTTGATTTAATTATTAGATAGTATCATGCGCTTAGAAACAATTTAAGTATTAAAAATAATAATATTAACATTATGTTTAACTTAGATAATCTTTTGTTAACAAACCTAAAATATTACACAAAGATAAGATGCATAAATAATTAGGCTAACTATAGTAAAAAGATAGATTTTCATCCGCTATCAAAATCTCACCCAGATGGTAATAGAGTTGTTTGCTATAGTTTGAGTGAGTAATAGTCATTTGGCTAAATAAATATTGCGTGTGTTTGGTAGTAATAAAATAAAGTTAAGATATTGTTTTACTAAAATGCTCTTAATATGTTAAACTCAATTTGTTAAATAAATGTAAAATTATAATAAAATTAAGATTACTTTACTAATCTTTTAAATATGATAATCAACTAATATTAATAATAAAAAATAAATGACCTTAGTAATTTTTTATTCCTACAATATTTAATTAAAGAACCCAAATATATGACGTAACATTACTCACTTTATAATGCATGAGCAAAAGTCTTTTGACCATTTTGGATTAGATTATTTTTAGGAAATTTAAAGAGAAAAAATATTTGAATAGCTAAGAGTCAAATCCCTGTAAACAATTTTTAACAAATTAATATTAATAATAATGTAAAGATAAAATAAAAATAATCTCATTATTATTTTAATTTACATATAGAACAAAACTTATGAATATTATTCAGTTGATCTTAGGACTTGGAGTATTTTATTTTAAAGTTTTTTTTTATTAATTCAAAATTAGATAATAACTAGAAGGATGGTATTTTTTAATTTCAAATGAGAAATATTTTGTGAATTTGACCTAAAATAAAAATCAATTATTCCACATTAACTCAATTATTTTAACCTTTGTATGTGTTTGCGAACGAATCATTGTGACATTCAAACAACCTTAACTATGTGTGCAGACGTTTATTTTATCTGCATATGTGAAAAAGTCTTAAGTTCATTAGCATACGATATTAAAAGGGCTAAAAAAGAGGCCAAAACTCGACACAAAGTTATTGTTCAAAAGAAACAAATCCTAGTGAGTGTTTTTATGGGTTCAAAGGTTCAAGTCTAAACATATGCGTGTATCATCATTGGGAAATCTGATTAGGTTAGAACCAAGTATATACAGTTTGTATTCTACTTTGTTAGGTTTGTGTGTGTCATGTTAAAGTGTAGTTTTGAAAATGAATAAGACACATGCAAAATACAACAAAGTATAATAATGGAAATGCAAACACCAAGTTTAAAACCTACAAAGGATGTAACATATCATATTAAAGTGGAGACCCAACCGTAGTTGCAAACTCTAGCCTAAGACTTTGAACAACCACAATTGCAAACTTTAGAATAATCTATCTAACCTAAACATTGGCTAAGACTTTGAACATAATCCCTCTGACCCGTACATCTACTTGAATTTCTTTATCAAAGTGACAAACTGATCATAATCATGAACTTTAGAAATAATCCCTTCCACCAACACATCAAACATGATTTCTAGTCAAAACAAAGAATTGATCATAGTTGCAAACTTAAAAAATAATCTCTCTAACTTACATATTGCCTAGGATTTCTAATCTAAGTAAAGAACCAACCGTAGTCGTGAACTTCAAAATAATCTCTCAAACCCATACAATAACTAAGATTTCTAGTCTAAGTGAATAATCAACCGTTATCACAAGCTTCAGAATAATCCTTCCAATCCATATATCAACCAAGAATTTTAGTAAAAAAAAAAGAACTGACTGTAGTTAAAAACTTTAAAAATAATCCCTTTAGCCTAAACACTGGCCAGATTTTGATTATAATCCCTCTTACTCAAACATTAACCAAGATGAAACCAAAGAACTAACCATAGTTATAGACTTCAAAAATAATCCCTCTAGCCCAAACATTGGCTAGGATTTCAAAATTAATCCTTCTAACCCAAACATTCGTCAGGATTTTTTATTAAAGTAAAAAAATTTATCATTCACGAACTTAAAAAATAAGCCTTCTAGCCCAAACACTAGCCAAGATTTCAAAAATAACCCCTCTGATTGAAATATTGGCTAGGATGAAAGCGAAGAATTGACTGTAATCATAGACTTTGAAATAATCCCTCCAACCTAAATACTAGCTAGGATCCATGTCAAAATAAAGAACTGACCACAGTTGTAAGCTCCTTAAAATTCTCATCAAATAAGCGATGCACAATCATTAAAGTCCAAAATCAATATAATTGAGACTAACATTTGAAACATGTTTCTAGTAAGCACATAATAATGTTTACCCCTATGTGTGAGCTAGAAACAAATTGGCCCTAAAATTAGTCCTCATGCCCCCTATGTATGTATGAAATGCTTTAAACACGTTTTTTATTTCTTATGCGATGCATGAATGGGTTTACAGATTCTTGCAAAGGGTAATGATGAGTGTCAAAGTAGTTTTATCTAAGCTCTTCGATAATCTTTCTAAGGCTTATGATGTATGATCATTATTCCTATATGGTTTTCTATATTTAACCAAAAAACTAACTTTGTAAGATAGAAAACATGACATGTGAACATGGTTTTGATGACATGAGGCATGAATGTAACACGTTGGTAGCTATAGTAATCATAACTATAAGAACTTGAAGCAATGCACTTCCTAGAGCCCTTATGCTTATTTCCTCACCCTAAAACTAAAATCATTGCCTTGTTATAGTCCTATTATGACAATGAAAATAACCCTAAATATTATAAATGCATGATGACAAATTTTGAAGGACTAGAATTTTGAGATGCATTTTAAGCCAATGTGCCTAGCTTTTAATGCCATAAAAATAGGAAATTCAATTCATCAGATTTGATGCATTTATTCCTAACATTAAGAATGTCATTATTATCCATATTTAGAACATACATGTAGGACCCGTTGCCACGAGTACCCCTACTGTTGAATTCTGGAAGGCCTTTTTTATTAATAATCTGAAAATTCGGGTACCCGCGACGAGAATCTTACGAAAAGAATAAAATCTGAAACTAAAACCATACAATTCTA
This sequence comes from Anacardium occidentale, assembly GCA_026122585.1. Taxonomy (NCBI): domain Eukaryota; kingdom Viridiplantae; phylum Streptophyta; class Magnoliopsida; order Sapindales; family Anacardiaceae; genus Anacardium; species Anacardium occidentale. Next base: position 3,849 of record JAJEJH010000867.1, on the reverse strand, counting down.
CACATGCGAAAACTGAAATATATACATCGACTGAATTATACATATTGTTCTGTACAATGGGCCCATCGGCCTTTACATATATACATACACTGTTTCTATACATCCGGATACATCTGGAAACATACAAAAGGTACATGTGACCACACAGGTCCAAAATTGATATACAACCGAGATCAGAGTGTGTGTGCGTGCCCTCTCCGTCAGCCTCGATCCAACCGCTCCTCGAACCTAGCACGAACCACCTGAAAAGGATGGAAGAAGGAGGGGGATGAGTGATAAAGATCACCCAGTAAGCGCTCCTTACTTCCCTCAATACCCAAGCAAGCACAAACAATCATATAAATCAAACATACCTGGGCCTTGGCCCTAATCATACATCTATGCGCTTGCTGGAATCTGGAAACATTATCTGAATATCCGAATTCACATTCATTTACTGATATCATATTTATTCATGCCATGATACGTATGTCATGTCATGCTACTGAAATATCTCATGGATGCATGCATCTGAATACCTCTCTGTACCCTCGGGTACCTGCTGTGCTGATCAGACTAGTGAACACAGGGATTCGACATCCTGGTCATATGGGCTGAACAGTTTAGCTATTGGCTAGAAAGCTGAATCTGAAAACCACTGCCCAATCTGACTGGTGTCAGATGGTAAACTGAAATGCTGCTGAATCCTCTGACTGGTGTCAGGAACTGAAACTGTAATACTGCTGAGCATTCTGACTTGTGTCAGAAGGCTGAATCCCACAGATGCCCCCTCGTGTTCCACCTATACTCTTACCCGTACATCAGGTTCTGAATACTGCTGAATTTGGATCCCCTGATCCTCTCTGAAACTACATGTCATGTCATGATATGCACATGTAGTTTATTATCTGAATACAGGCTCATCTGATGCTTATCTGAAGCACTTTAACCATTTATCTGAATTCCCATGCTTAATTAATCAAATTTTAATCATTTTTCTGAAAATCTGCTGATGCACGAGCGTGCATCAGAGTGCACGGGCGTGCATCAGAGTACACAGGCGTGAGCTAGGATGCACGGGACCGTGCGCTGGTTGTGCGCCTGATCGTGCAAGCTACTAGAATTTACTATTCACTTTCACTGAAAATGCTTACGCACGGGCGTGCATCTGCGGACACACGGGCGTGCAGGTGCATCTTTTGGCCGTGCACACGTCATGCACACGGGCGTGCGTTTGGAAAAACAAAGACTCACGGCCGTGCCATACTGGCGTACGGTCGTGCGTCTTGTTCTTTAACAAGAGCACCGCCTAAAAACTTGCCTTAAACGCATACCAATTCATATTCAATTGCAATAACACTTCAATAGCACATTCCCAGCATCACAAACAACACAATTCAAGCCTCACTTCTCACATGCATTCTACCATGGAAACTTCTTCTTTCTCTCACTAAAGCCATACACACACACATGCATGCTTCAAGAATGAAAATCCATCAACCAAATCAACATGCAATGGCATAAGAGCATTTCCAGCACTCATCAACATATAAAGAACTCATCCATGGCATCACAATTCATCACACAAGCTGGGAAAATGCGAGAAGAAGTGAAGAACACTTACCTCTTGCCATGCTTCTGAAAACAATTTTTCGAACACTAATCTCTATGCTCTCTAACCGGATTGGGGGCAACTAGCTGCTGGATTTCCTCTCTAGGAATGGGAGCTGCAATGGAAGAGAGAAACTTTGGCTAAAGAGAAAACGTGGGTGAGAAAAATGGCTAAGTTGACCACGGCTCACTTATATATTATGCCATGCACGGTCATGCATCAATGATGCACGGGCGTGCACAAGGGAAAATGAACTTAAGTCATTTCCCGCGTATTCGTACGATCGGATCCTTTCAAAAGGATTCGTACGTAGGCCACACACTCTGAAAACTTACCAACTCACCCCTGAACTCTGCTAGACTCCCAATCTCTCACTGAATCTCATTTCTAACCCCAAAACTCTAACCGAAAAGGCTTTTGGAAACTAGGATGCTACAATACAAACCACTAATTAAATGAGTTGTTCCATAATGAATATCATTCAAATAAATAGTCAAAATGGCATTAGCAATCAAGAATGCATATCCTCGTTTATACAACATGAATACATAAATTAGATTTCTAGAAACAGTAGGCACATAACTGCAGGACCCGCCACCACGAGTACCCCTGCTGCTGAAAACTGAGTGGCCTTTTTATTAATAATCCAAAAATATGGGTACCCGAGACGGGAATCCTACGAAAATAAAATCTGAAACTACTGTACAATACATGCGGAAGCTGAACTAAAACACATAAACTGAAATATACATTGTCTTTCTGTGCAATGGGTCCAATGGCCTTTATCACATATATACATATTGTTTCTGTACATCTAATTACATAAAAACATTTACAACCTGACCACACAGGAACATATATAAATACTGAGATCGTGGTGTGGGCCCTCTCCGTCAGCCTCGATCCAACCGCTCCTCGGAAACAGCACGAACACCTGAAAAGAATGGAAGAATGAGGGGGATGAGTGATAAAGATCACCCAGTAAGCGCTCCTTACTTCCCTCAACCCAAGCAAACATAAAAAATCACAAACATACCTGGCTTCGGCCCTATTCATACATCTATGCGCTTGCTGGAATCTGAAACTGCTTTACTGATTGTCATTCATTCACTGATATCATTATTATTTATGTCATGATGTGTATGTCATGTCATACTACTGAAAATACTGTGGATGCAAGCATTTGAATACCTCTCTGTACCTAAAGGTACCTGTTGTGCTGATCAGACTTAGTGAACACAGAGATTCGACATCCTGGCCATGTGGGCTGAACAGTCTAGCTACTGACTAGAAAGCTGAATAATAACTGCTAGACGATCTGACTGGTGTCAGAAGGCTAAAACTGTAGTGCTACTGAACATTCTGACTGGTGTCAGAAAGCTGAATCCCATAAATGCCCCCTCGTGTTCACCCTATACTCTTACCCGTACATCAGGTTCTGAAAACTGAATACTACTGAATCCAGATCCCTTGATCTTGTCTGAAGCTACATGTCATGTCATGATATGCATATGCAGCTTTATTATCTGAATTCATGCTCATCTGATGCTTATCTGAAGCATTTATGCCATTAATGAATTTTCCATACTTAATTAATCATTTAATAATCATTTTCTGGAAAACTGCAAGTGCACGGGCGTGTGGGACAAAGCACACGGGTGTGCATGCCTTACACACAGACGTGTGTGGCTAAGGCACACGGGACCGTGCGCCGGTCATATGGCTGGCCGTGCAAGCTATTAGAATTTCTGGAGATTTTCATTGAAACCTTGCACACGGGTGTGTATCTACGGACACACGAGCATGTGTGTGCATTTTCTGCCCGTGCACACAGCGTGCACATGGGCGTGTGTTCTGGAGAACAAAGGCACACGGCCCTGCCATGCAGGCACACGGCCATGCGTCTTGTTCTTCAACAAGAGCACCGCCTGGAAAATGCATAAATTCTCAACCATTTCACATTCATTCACCAATTCACTTCAAATACACATTCCCAGCATTCCAAATTACACAATTAAAGCATCAAATGCAACATGCACTCATTCATCAAGATTCCACCATGAAAGCTTCTTCTTTCTCTCACTAAAACACACACACAACACATGCATGCTTCAAAGGTGGAAATTCATCATTAAAATCAACATGCAATGGCATATAAGCATTCCCAACATACATCAATACATAACTAACTCATCCAAGCATCAAAATTCACAAAGCAAGCGGGGAATTCGCAAGGAAAAGTAAGCGAACACTTACCT
>JAJEJH010000866.1:22103-97445 GCA_026122585.1 Anacardium occidentale | reverse complement strand
TGTCGAATCCCTATATTCATCAGTCTAACCAACATTAGCAGATATTTTCAGACACAATACTTTCTAATACTATTTTCAGCTTATACTATATGTATATATTCAAAATCTTCGGGTCACAACTTTTATTATCAGAAAGAGTTTTCAGATAAGAAAGTTTTTCAAAAAATCAGGCCTAAGGGACAGTTTTAGAGCTTTTCAGCATATACATGACATTAGCATATACATTTCATGTCATGTACAGTATCTCATAAGAAACAGAACAGTAACAGAATAGAAACATAACAGAATACACCAAAGAATAAAACAGAAAACAGATATACTTCGGTATATAAAGAGAATCAAAATAAGAAAAACAGTATAACAGAATCTCCTACGTGACGAGTCACGTAGTCAGCTTGTTTAGGACCTGTGAGTGTTTGAGTTTGGAAATGCTTGCTGAATGACTTTGTCACTCACCCATTCTTCCTTGTTTCCTTTTTATAGGTCAGCGAGTAGAGAGCAGCTGAGCTAGAGCGAGACAGCTGTGAGTTTTTGGGGATATGGCTCGACAGTAGCAGATAGCATGTTAGCTCACATGCTTTTACTTATTTCTCATGTATATATGTGTGTATTATACCATAGTATACACTGTATGACTAGTATGTTTTATACATGAGTAGCCTGGGGAGTTTTACATGCACGCTTCAATATATCTCAGTGTTTTTAATTTACTATCATAGTAAATTTTATGTACACTTTTCTTTTATGAAGAAATTTTTAATTCAACAGCAGCAACATCTTTCTACTATAGAGATTCTTGTCATAAGTATATTTTATTTATTATCTATAGTACATTTTTGCAACGCACAGTGACCTAGGGCAGAGGTCGTTACACAAGATATATGCAAGACTATGATTAATCAACAAAGAATTTATCACTTACAACAACAAAAAAGTATATCTCTGATAGATGTTTGTTGGTGTATGTTAACGACTATTGAAATTGTGTGATTACAATGGAATCATGTTGTTGCCCAATCCAATGCTATTAAGTTGTTGACTCGGTTGTCAATTTATGATTAAAGGTGGATATTGCTTTTATGTCTTAGCCTCATAAGATATGATATGATGAAAGGATCAAATTATATAAGTAATTGTATTGTTGATAACCTATGAGTATAAATGTTGACATCTTAATGATTGAGTGCCCATAATGGTTTGCTAAAGCTTGCTCATGGTCTAACTGTTGAGGGATGTCAAAGAGGAGATTTGACATAAGATTGTCAACTTGTTAAAGAACTTTTGGTTCACGCACAAAAGGGGTTAAGTGATCTAAGAAGCATTAGAATTATTTGGGATGAATAAAATACATTTATGGATGGATGATTTCTAGTCTTGAGAAGTGTTTGGTTTCAAAGAGCTGAATCCTGAGGCAAGAGAATAGGACAATCATTATATGTCTTGCCAAATATGTTTATATAAGGTTAGAAAGTCAAAATAGACATTTTGGTTGGGACTAGACTGTGTATAGCCACATTCATGATCATGTATCAATGTAAGTTGAAAAACATCTATAGTGTTTATCTAGTCAAATTGATACAAAACTAAAAATGGATAATTGGGCCTAGTCACAGATTGTGTATCATCTTAGGTGGATGATTATCCATATCTCTATCTATGTCCAAATTTTTGAGACGATTATGCAGATCATGAGATTGTATAAACATATAAAAATGACCATGTATCCTTCATATACTCCAATGTATTGGCTCTGATATAAAGAAGTGCATTTTTTGCACTTTGGTTGGATAAACATTTATCATTTGACACATGTTTGTGCCTTCTCACTTACATGCCCTTGCATAAGACTTTTAGTAATGTTTTGTTATAATTAGCCTCTCTTTTTATGCCCTGTATTGATACAAGGGAGTTCCACCGTACTCTTGGGTAAGTAGTAAATCTTTAGAGTCATTTGATTGCCATGCAAAGACTAGTGGAACCTCTAAAGAGAAGGTATGAAATTCTAACTTTGTATGGTTTTATTTTCATTATTTCATGCAATTTTAACTATCAAGTGATCGTAGTATGGTTTTATCATGTATATTTTATACATTGATTGATTGTATATGGATGTGTTGTATGAGTATAAACTTTGAAAAACTTTTGTATGTAATTTCTGTTATACTTGTGCTCATGCATGGCACTTCTGGCCTCAACATTATTAATGAACATGTATCATTATGAGGATTGGCTTTGGAGCACAAACTTTAACATTCATAACAGTATTTACACTTTTGAAACTAGGACAATTTGTTATGCAACAAAAATTCCTCGTCAAACTAACCCATGAATACAACTTCTAACAATAGCCAATGATAAGTGAACAAGCATCACTTTAGTTTATAATCCATAAGAGAAGCCTCAAGCAAATATCTTTTCTTCTAGAAGCCACAAAATAGGATATGGAAGACTAAATCTACCACAATAACAATAATTATCTAGTAGTAAAAAATTGTTTCCTATTACTAGGGAATCATTCTCCTTAATTTCGACAATTATAAATGAAGTACAACTACTCTCATTCTATAATGAGACTAATCCATACACATCTATCCAAACCATGCATTCCACAAGTCAACAGTCTCAACACACATTCATCAAGTAGATTTTCCAATGGGGAAATGTAGGGCAAAGAGAACAACTAACACACGACACAACACTCACTTGAATTTGGACTAAGGCAATGAAAAAAGCAAGTCTAAAGGAAGATTCCACTAGCTTGACTACTCACCACCAATCTTTCCTAGCAAGAAGACTAGATAAAGAGATAGGACAAACCTAGAACCAACAAGTAACTAGGAACATCCACACACAAAGCATGCAAGCTTTGAAGCAAAGTTTCCTCAGTAGTCAATTCAAAAGTCCCTTTACATGATAAATTTTGACACTTATAATTTAGATGAGAAAATTACAAGGGCACTACACTTAGGAAGTTTACAAAAGCTGATGCTTTACACAAGAGGAAGCACAGTCATGTGCTTGACCATGTGTAAGAACTGGCTAGACACACAAGCGTGTGCGAAAGGTAAAAGCTAACACAAATGAAACACATAGGTAAGTGCACGATCATGTGCATTGATTGTAAGACATAGACGAACACATGGGCATGTGCAAAGGATAGAAGCTAGTATAGTTAGGAAGCGCGACTGAGCACACAGTTGTGTGTATTGACCTGCTTCTTTTCCTCATACATTTCTTGTGCCATTTGCACCCTTTTGAAGTTTGCTTCACTACCTAAATTCCCTGCCTTGTTCGATGAGCAATGTTATGTGTCCAAATATTTGAAAGACGACACTAATGACTGGTGAGGAGCTTGACAACCCAAGGAAGTTAGCAAAAACACCACAAAACAGCCTCTTGAACCCATGAATGTGTGAGCTACCTTTAAGTAAGTTGATGGCTTGGAACCTACATTCATTTTAGAGACCATGGTGACACCCATCAAGCTATTAACTATTGCACTATACTAAACTTATGTAACTTTGGCTCTCACTACTATATGTTCATACCAATGGGAAAAAGGAACCATACTAAGGAGGTGAAACTCTAAATCCAGTTACCAGCCCTAAAACCACTATACTAAGTTAATCAAGAGTTTGATCTTGATATGTTGCTAGTGGGTTTCGAACTATGCTCTCATGCTTAAACACCATTCTCCCCCCCCCCCCCCCCCCCCCACTTTTGTCACTTAAAAGTTTGATCATGATCTTAAAGACACTAAACAACACTTTTGTACTATATTATACTTATTTTGTAATTATGCATTAACAAGGTAACAACAATATTGTGGATATAGACTCTTGATCTTTCCAACTAAACCACAAAAAATATTGATTTTTTTCTCTTTAATTTTTTGTCATTTCATACTTGCACTTGAATCTTCTAGATTCGGTGTACTTTTCGTTGGTGCACGTATCAAAGCAACACAAGTTAAACTCGCCTAACATTAAAATGTTTCAACAAGATTGGGATTTCAAGTTAAATTTGATAAATTTTTTCATTAAAATGAATAGGGCAAGCAAGGCTGACTCAAAACTATCTGTGACCTTAGACAATAGTTATTATGATGGTCATTTAATGATATAAATATAAGATATGAATAAGAATATAAAATTATTTTACCTTTTTTCTATCACTTATGGGATGCCCTTTGAATTAAACTTGCAAATTTTGAGATTTGATGAGTGTAGAGATTTTGTAAAAAAAAAAATCAGCAATTAAATGTAGATAAAGAAAATTGGTAAAGAGAAAAGAATGAAGAAGATGATGAAAAGAATTTAGTATTTAGAATGTGATTATTCTTTATATAAAGAAAAATTTTTAAGATTAAAATTTTTCTCATGCATACTATAGCTATTTTCCAAATAATTAGTTGAAGAGAATTATTATCCTAGAAAAATGATATGTCAACAATTTTTTTTTTTAAGGGTTAGATGTTGATTACTACATTTATTAGCTTAAAAAGTAGCCTATAGTTATTTAGAATTTTAAAAGAGTCAGTACTCCATAAAACTAGTAATATATATATATATATATATATATACACACACACACACACACACACACACACACACACACACACACATATATCTATATAAATCATAACAAATAAGTAAAAAAAAATCAGATGTTAATGTTTAATTTACCTAAAAAAATTGTTGTTTACAATTTTAGGCCTAAAAAAATTAGCATTAAATATTTTTTATTTACTTACTAATATGTAACCAAAAAATTTTAAATAGACATAAGCCTTAGTGGCATATGTCTTAAGCTAACATTGAGGGCAAGGCAGATTGACATTTCAAGTTGAACTTTCTTTTAAATAGATACACCACACTGCTCTTCGCATTTATCCTAAACATTTAGCGACATCAAGAAAATATAGTTAAGGGTATAAATTTATTATAAAAGGTAACTTTTGTGAAATTATTTTATATTTAATATCAAAAAAGTTATTGGAAATGTTAAACTTGGATTTAAATAACATTAATAATATTAATTAATAATATCGTATTTTCAAATTTAAAATTTTACCAGGAAAAATAAACTAAAAAACTGAGTAAAAAAACAAAATCATAAATAAGACTTTGAGTTTTCGATTTGTGATCACTTTAAGGGGTGTATTTGAATTGAACCGAATTTGATAACCACTTGGCTGGAGTTTAGTTGAAATAAAAAATAGTTTAACGCAAATTCGGTTTGAGTTTGTCAAACTAAATTAAAAATAGTTTGAGTTTAATTCAAATAAACAGGGTTTAGCTCAATTCTATTTGAGTTCAATTTGAATTTGTGGCTCAAATTCATGATTTGAATTCATAACTCGAGTTTATCTCTATTTATAGTTCAAATATATGACTTAGATATGTGATTTGGATTCTTGATTCAAGTTTATAGTTTATTAACAAAATACCTTCATTTTGTCAATAAACTACAAACTTAAACTTTGAATTTGAACCACAAATATGGGTTATAGATTCGAATTATAAATTCGAATCGAATGAAGCTATTAAGTCTGATTAAATTAAAATATTAAAATATCTTGATTGAGAATGCGAAGATAGTTTCTCATTGTTATTGCAAATGGAAAATAGGAAAATCCTTATAAAAGATTCTGAATAAATTTCTTGCTACGTAGAATTTTCTAGCGACCTTGAGTTAGAAAATCTACCTATGTCTTTTGTTAGATGCTGGACTGGAATAACGTCAGGTTGTTGGGCATGATTGCTTGAATAAACTTCTTTGAAGTAAGGTTCTTTGGGTGGAAATTTTTTGAATTGGAGAGTACCGGAACAGTGTCATAAATAATAGGGGTGTAATTGGTAATTTGCTTTTTACATATAACTCTATTGAGAAAAGAACGTGAGAGAAAAAATGTAATTGGTATTTCCCTTCTGTAAATAATGTAAATATTATTATCACCTAATTAGTAGACCAAGACTCTGTTACCTTTATGAAAATATGATGCTTTGGAACCTCTATAGAATTGATAAAGTCGAATTTTTATTCTCTTTATTATAAATTTTTTTTTTCATTTCTCATTACACCCATTCAGTATAAATTTTTCTTTTTCTTTTTTTAATTCTCTTTTATCAATAATGTATCATTATATGATTGAATAATTTTAATTTAAACATAAATTAACATCCAATCACATAATGATTCATCATTAAACATATACAAAAAAATAGGTATGCATAGTTTTATCCATTATCAAATATATATAAATAATTCTACCCATTAGAAAATTACATGTTATAACTAATTATATTATTACACACAAGAATTATGTGTTACTACAATGTATCGATATCAACTTACGAAGATTATCTTTGCCATCCTAAAATCAGTCTATTCAATAAAGTAAATATTCCACGTGTTAATTGCATTGTCATGCTTCACTTGGAAAATGATACATGGACTTTGAATAATTGCCAGTCAAAAGAAAAAAAAAAGGAGAGAATGAAACTTTATTTTCTTCGTGACATCATAAGGACATAATGGTGATAATTTTGACACTTCATTTTTTTCTATTTATAACCCTGTAGGTTCTTGTGATTTCATCATTCAAGAAGAATGGGTTGTCTAATGTGGGCTTATCAAATTTTATGCATTCAGTTGCTATTTTTGTGCTCTCAAAGTTCTGCAACACTCTGCTCTCATGAGCAGAGCTCTGCATTGCTCCATTTTAAACAACACTTTTCCTTCATCAATTGCTCTTCCTTTGATTTTGTTGTTTACTCACCATGTCTTTGCTCTTATCCAAAAATGATGTCTTGGAAAGAGGATAGGGATTGCTGCTTATGGGATGGTGTCATATGTGATTCTTTAACAGGCCATGTGATTAGTCTCGACCTTAGTTGTGCCTGGTTTTATGGAAGCTTCCCTTCAAACAGTAGTCTTTTCCTTCTGAATCATTTGCAAAGGCTAAACTTAGCTTATAATGATTTCAACCTTTCTCATATTTCTTCTGATTTTCATCGGTTGTCTAGTTTGACAAATCTTAATCTCTCATACTCAAACTTTTCTGGTCAAATTCCTTTTGAAATCGCCCACTTGTCTAAATTGAATGTGCTTGATGTTTCTCAAAATTATTTTGATGAACTTTCAATTGAAACAAGTACTTTAAAGGGGTTAGTTCAAAATTTGACCAAATTAACAGAACTTCATCTTGATGATGTGAACATGTCTACCGTTTTACCGAGTTCCTTGGTGAATCTATCTTCCTCTTTATCTTCTTTGAGTCTCTTTCGTTGCACATTGCAAGGGAACCTTCCAAATAACATCTTCCACCTACCAAGTTTAAAAACCCTCAATTTAGCATATAATTATAATTTGACAGTTGTTTTCCCAAAGGTTAACTGGAGCAGCCCCCTCAAGTTTTTGGATGTGTCCTCCACGGCTTTTTCAGGAGAATTACCTAGTTCTCTTGGAAATCTCAAGTACTTGACATATTTTGGTGCCTCAAACTGCGGTCTTAATGGGTCAGTACCGATCCCACTTGGAAACCTTTCAAACCTTAATTATTTGAGCCTTGTGGGAAACAATTTTGGAGGTCAGATTCCATCTTTTTTTTCAAATTTCGTTCAGCTCAATATATTAGATCTTTCGGGCAATAATTTCGTAGGACAAATTCCTGAGGTTTTTTTTAATCTGACTCAACTTTCTGATTTGTACCTTTCATTTAATCAACTAACTGGTAATATTCCTTCTCGCGTAAATGGTTTTGGAAATTTATTTTTTATTTCTTTATGTTTTAACTCTTTCAATGGGTCTCTGCCATCTTGGTTATTCACTCTACCTTCGTTACGACATGTAGACTTCAGTTTTAACCAACTAACAGACACTATAAATGAATTTCATAGTAAATCATTGGAAAGACTCTATTTAGATAGTAATAGATTGCACGGATCAGTTCCAAGTTCAATATTTGAACTTGTTAATTTAACAGGTCTCTCTCTTTCTTTTGACAATTCAAGCGGCATTGATTTTTCCCAGTTTTCAAAGCTTAAGAAACTTAAAGTGCTTGACCTTTCTCATGTCAATCTATCTCTGAGCACCCCATTCAAAGGTAACTCTTCCTTTCCACAACTCATCATTTTGAGATTATCTGCTTGTAACTTGAATGAATTCCCGAATATTTTAAGGAAATCAGACCAATTGGGTGTGCTTGATCTTTCTCAAAATAAAATTCATGGTCGAATTCCTGAGTGGATGTGGGACATTGGAAAGGAAGGTTTGTTCCACTTAAATCTTTCCCACAACTTTCTTACAAGCATATATCAGCTTCCATGGAAAGATCTTGAATATCTAGACCTTCGTTCCAACTTCATTCAAGCACCATTTCCGAATATTGCACCGCCTTCCTTGAGATTTCTTTCATTGTCAAACAATAATTTGACGGGAGAGATGCCTCAGTTGTGCAATTTGAGTGTGCTACAAGTTCTAGATCTTTCAAATAATCACTTGAATGGTACAATTCTCGAATGCATGGTAAACTCCAGCAGTCTTCAAGTGTTGGATGTACGAAAAAATAGATTGCATGGCAACATTCCTAACACATTTGCACGGGGCAATCAATTGAGGACACTTAACTTCGATGGTAATGGACTTGAAGGGCCACTCCCACGAAGCTTAGTAAATTGTGCTGGGCTTGAAGTTTTAGATCTTGGAAACAACAAGATTAGTGACAGCTTCCCCTATTGGTTGGGAGGTCTTCCTGAGTTGCAGGTTCTGGTTCTTCGTTTCAACAACTTTTATGGTTCTGATTGGGGTTCTTTTGAATTTAATGGTAGTTTTCCAATGTTGAGAATTTTAGATCTCTCAAACAACAATTTTGATGGCAATTTGCCAGCAAGATTTGTTGAGAATCTAAAAGCTATGATGAATCTTGATGAGGCAAAAAAGAAATTGAATTACATGGTTGATGGATATTATCAAGATTCTGTGGTGATGGTAGTTAAAGGTTTTGAAATCCAACTGGAGAAAATTCTTACTACTTTTACTACCATTGATTTTTCAAACAATTCCTTCCATGGAGAAATCCCAAACTCAATTGGAAAACTTCATTCACTTCGACTCCTCAATCTTTCTCAAAATAGCCTAACTGGTTACATTCCTCTGTCATTGGGAGACATAACTGCACTTGAGGCCTTAGATCTATCTTTAAATAATCTTGATGGGGTGATTCCGACACAATTGGTAAGTTTGACCTTTCTTGCAAAGTTAAACTTATCACATAATCATCTTGTGGGACCTGTCCCTCGAGGGAACCAATTCGAGACCTTTGAGAGTGACTCGTACATTGGAAACCCAGGGTTGTGTGGATTTATGTTGTCAAACAAATGTAATATTGATGATGCAGCCCAACCAAAATCATCAATATTCCATCGTGAAAAGCCCAACATTTCAGGATGGTGTGAGTGGAAAGTTGTTATGATGGGATATGGATGCGGACTACCCCGCGGCTTGTCTATAGGATATCAAGTGTTCAGGACAGGAAAACCGCAATGGCTTCTAAGGATGATTAATAGAGCTACTAAAAGATGTGAGAGGAGACGAAGACGTAATAGATAAGAAGAGTAAGCAAGAGTTGTTCTCTTCATAAGGTCAGTTTGGTTAAATTATACATCTACTTTTCTTTATCTGGACATTTAGGATCCCCTTTGATTAACTTGGATTTTCCATTTGACGATTAATCTGATAATGTCATTTCCACTTAAACTTGCAGGAACTTGCTTGTGGGTGTGAAGATTAATGTTATAAAGGATTGCCAAATAATTGCCAAGTTTCCTTGTACCAATTTCAATGCGTGGTTCTGTTCTTAGTTTAGGATTTTATCGATGTATGAACCTTGTGAAGAGATATATATTCTGTCTATAATGTGATTAAAGTTTGCAGTGCTTTCTTTAAAAGCTTGTTCAATCAAATCCCGTTAGAAATTGCAATTGAAATTTCAAGTTAAACTTGTTAAAATTTTTCATTACAATGGGTGTAGTGCTTAATTCAAATCAAACTAATTTAGGATTGAATTCTAGCTCGACTCAAATGCGTCTAAAACGAGTTCAATTTTTATCTACTCGAGCCTATAAGTCAAGCTCGAATTCGAATTTATAACGAGTTTAACTCAAGTACTTAAACTTTATAACCACATTATTTTGGATATTTAAAACATTTGAAGAGTCAAACTGAAATCAAATTCGATTCATCTTATATGAGTTGAACTTAAACTCAAATTCAACTCTTATAAAGTTGAATTGAACTCAAATTAAACTTAATTTGATTTGAATCTAATCTTAGGTGAGACATATTAAAATTTCTAAAATTTCGAAAACAACCCAAACTGTTTTATAATTTCAAAAAGCTCTTGAAATTTAAAAAGTTATATTTTATCCTAAACATATGTTATTTTATCCAAATATTATGATAGTGGTGTATTTGGGCTATAAACATTATTTTTTAAACTTACTAGAGGTAAATAAATAATTTTTCCTTTTTTAAAAAAAAGATCATAATTATCCATATATTTTGAAAATATGTTATAACCTTAATAGTTTATGGTAGAATATTTACACCCTTAACTTGTGTTTTTTTGATGTAATTATTATTTTTAAAATTAGTGAAAGACATATTCAAATTTTAAAAAGCCTAAAACATCCCAAGCTTTTTTCAAATTTATTTGTCATTAACACCCTATCTATATTTATACTAATAAAAAAATTTATTTTTTTAATTTTAATTAATATAAATTAAAGTAAAAAATATGTAATAAAATTTTAGAGATAAAATATTATTTAATTTGAAATTATTTTTGTTTATTCAATAATTTTATGAAAAATTTAACAGAAAATTTAATAGAGGGCTAGGAATTTGGCTTTTTTAAATTTAATGGATGGAATTTTGTTATTTCAACCAACTTTAGGTGGGAATAAGTCTTTTGTCCTATATTTTATATAATAAATTTAAAGTTATTAAATAAGTTTAATTTTGTTATAAACAAAATTAGAAGATATTAAATTAAATATATTTTCGCCCAACTCTTCAAATAAAATTTGTCTTTCTACTTTACAATAATCTTTTTTAGTAATTTCATTTAAGCTGAATTAAGTGTAACATTGTTTTATTAATTTGTTAAGCTTTTTCAAAGCATTTTTTGAAGGATAAGAATGCATGATAATGTTATATGATCAAAACTATTTGATACCCACAAAGTATGTTATGAAAGAAGGAACCGCGAGTAAGCTTTTGGGTGGAAGAAAAATGTTTTCTTCAAACATTTTTAGTTACTTTGGCCCCACTTGAAAATTATAAAAGAAGTCTTCAAACATGTTTTCTCATGAGACATACATCTCCATAAACGTCAATGTAATCCAGCCACTCAAATAAATATTCTAATTTTAGTTACTTTGGCCCCACTTGAACTTGATGCTTTGGAGTCTCTAAAATCCATGTAAACTAAGACTTTAAATTACTAGCCATAGTATTGATAAAGTCCTAATTTTACTCTTTGTAGTTTCTTTTGTTGTGTTTCCAGTATAAAATTTTCCATTTTTTATGTTTAAACTCTCTTCTATCTATCTATTTATTTAGTGAGAATAATAAAAATAAATTAACTTTATTGTGGTTAGACGATAGTAATATAATAGTCTATAAATTATACAGATAAAGTGAAAAACCCAACTTAATGCCTATTTTATTTTTTGTCTCTACTCTTAAGAACCTTAGTCAAACACTTTTTCATTCACAATTTTTATCCAAAATTCAACTAAAAATCAAAGAAATTTGACAATAAATTCATTTTTTATCAAAGTAAGCATTTCATTAGCTTGTTTGTTTGTTTTATGTTTAAAGAATTGAAATCAAAATTTTAAATTGATTGGAAAGAGCTAATCTGACGTAAGGTTGTTGGGCACAATTGCTTGAATAAACTTCTTTGAAGTAAGGTTTCTTGGGTGGAAATTATTTGCATTGGAGAGTATCGTAACGTGTCACAAAAGCAATTTACTAAATAATAGGTGTGTAATTGATAGTTTCTGTATGAATATTGGTTCTAATCATTTAACTTGCTTGACGGATTCAAATCCCTTTCCATCCTCTCTTGGAAAAATTGAAATGACTTTATTGATATTTTCGGAAGCTTCAAACACCCAAAAATATTTTTCAAATGATATGGAGGAAATTTGTGGTGAATTGAACTCAAAGGAGCACAAAAGAGCAAAAAAAGGCAAAATAGACAGAAGCTGCATGTTGCGACACTATACTGCAGTGCCCAGGAAGCATAGCAAGCAATTGTGCGCGTGCTGCAGCATCATGCTGCGGCACCTGCATTCTATTTTGCATGCATGCGTGCGTGCTACAATGCCAACATTTTGCCTACACGCAAGCGTAATGTGGGCACACGCGCGAACACACTTGCACGTTGCCTTGCGGCACATACAAGTGCGCTACACGCTTACTCGCAACTTACCTCTCGAGTGCGTGTGCTAGCGCAAGCCTATGCGTCCAGCCCGTGCATTGAAGCAATTTTTTGCATTTTTTTTTAATTTCTTTCTTCTATTTTTTCCCCTAATTTATACTAAAGGCAAATTTTCCATTTCTCTTACTTGTAAATGCCTATATAAGCTTTTCTCCTTTATGTAAGAAACACTTTGTGAATTGAAGAAAATTATTCAAAAGCTTATAAGCTTTTATCCAATTGAATTTCCTAGTTACTTGGTGGTGCTTGGATTTTCAATTTTTTTTACCTTTATCCAATTCTTATTGCAAGGAAGGATTGACGGTGGTTGAACAAGTTGGTAGAGCTTCCTTTAGGCTTGTTTTTCTCATCCTTGCATGTTCTAATTTATTCTAAGTATTGCATGTTGGTGTTTCATGGAAATATTACTTGCATGCTTGTTTGGTGACTAAACTTGGCATTGTTTGAATGGTTATTGATCATTTATGGTATCAGAGCCTCGGTTGGAATTAGGCAGTTGAAAAGGTGTAGAGTTTATTTGGTGACCTAAAGTTGACCAGAAGTTGGCTAGAAAATTTTTGTAATTTCGCAAGAATAGTATTAGAGTTTGGTGAGGAAGAAGAAGACCTTACCCATTATTACTTTTGTCTTACCTTCATTAATATGTCACTTGCCCTAAGTTACCATTGCATGCTTGCTTGACCAAGCCACCCACTTGTCATAAACTAGCCCCAAATCTTACCCCACTTCATCATTGCCCTCTCCCTAATTACTTACCACTTTATCAAGATTTCACTAATTACTTCCCTAATCACCATTACTATTTCATTAACTTTAATCACCCTCAATACATTATAAATCATCTATCCATACAATTACCATCTCACCTTTATCCTAAATTACCTAACTATCCTTTGTAAAAGTGACTAATTTACCCTTACCATCAAACCCAAGCCTAACTACAATTACTAAACCCAATTGCCAAGACCCAGTCCAAAACCCAAAACCAATACTTGTCAACTTAACCCATTTGGCCCTAAATCTTATCTTTCCCATCCATAACCTCTAAAAACTTTGTTCACCTTCCTAAATTCACTGTTCACAACCAAAAAATACTGTTTATAAAACCTCATTTACACTTTAATTTCATCTGAAACACTTTCCTAAGCTACTATAACCTCATTCAATTCATTTAATAGCTAGTAGAAGAAGCTCTCAATCCCCTCCCTTACCTTAGAGAATTGGTGATATAAGGTTGGAAAGCCAAATACATGGTTTAAAAGAAGAGTTGAGTGATAAAATTAAAGCCCTTACTAGAGTGATACATGGCATGTCCTAAGACTTGGCTAAAATGATCTAAGGCCAAGCCTTATATAATCAAAACCAAGCTAGAACACCCCCACCTCTAAGAGATGACCCTTCCATCATTCATTATAAAGTCCAAACCGTAAAAGACACTCATGATTGAACCACTCTTTATAGACAAATGACCACCATCCGTACACTACCCCATGATGAAAGAAATTCCTTGTCTAATGATTCTAATGATGAATCCAAACTTTATAGGAGATGAAGGAGGAAGGAAAAGAATAATGACCATGGCTTAAAATTAGACATCTCCGAATTTGATGGTAACTTAAATCCAGATGTGTTTGTTGATTGGCTTTATAGTATTGAAAGAATTTTTAAGTACAAGGGATATGATGATAAAAAGAAATGTAGAGTAACCACATTAAAGTTTAAAAGCTATGCCTCATTATCGTGGGAGAATAGAAAGAGAGAAAGGGAGAGAGCGGGAAAGTGAAGAGTAAGATCATGGGAGAAATTAAAGCGGATATTGGAGAAGAGATTCCTTCCAAAATACCACAAGATGGACCTTCATTTCAAACTCCATAACTTAAAGCAAAGGGATAAAATGGTGGAAGATTATGTGAAGGAATTTGAAAACTTAAAAATAAGAAGTGACATGCTGGAAGAGAAGGAACATACCACAACTCGATTTGTGGGAGGCTTAAACAAAGAAATAACCCATAAGGTAGAGTTGTAATCCTACCATTCCTTCCATGATGTTTGCGACTTAGCCATGAAAGTGGAGAGGCAACTTAAAGCTATCAAGTTCACTATCTTTAAAAAGATTTTTAAGGAGAGTGGTTATCAAAAGAGGTCTCCATTCTATACCAAACTTTATGTCCCACACAAGGATTTAGGTAAGTTGAAGATTGTTGAAATTAGTAAGGAGAAACCTAAGATACATGATGAGGCTAGTGGAGATGTACTTAAGGCTAAGAAGTGTTTTAAGTGTTATGGCTATGATCATTTCCAAGCCAATTGTCCTAACAATTGGGCCATGACTTTAGTAGAGATTGTGGCTATTAAAGAGGCTTTTTAAGATGAAAAGGTTAATGAAGAGGTTGAAGAAAAGAATGAGGAAGAAAAACTAGTTGATCCGGATCAAGAAGAGTTATTGGTTCTTAAGAGATTGTTACATACCCAAGTCAACTCTCAAGATGATCAAAAGGAGAACTTGTTTCAAGCTCGATGTACTATCAAAGGAAAGGTTTGTTTGATGATAGTGGATAATAGCACCAATATTGCTTTCACTACTCTTATGGAGAAATTAAGTTTGTTAACCCTTACCCATGTTAGGCCCTACAAGCTTCAGTGGTTGAGCAATGGAAACACCTTGTAAGTTACCAAGCAAGTAGTAGTCTCTATCTCAATCGGTAAAAGGTATGTTGATGAGGTGGTTTGTGATGTTATTCATTTGGATACTTGCAATTTATTACTTGGTAGGCCATGGCAATTTGATAGAGAGGTGATACATAATGAGAGACTCAATACTTATTCATTTAAATTCAACAAGAAAACCATCACCCTCACCCCATTATCACTTAGCCAAACTATACCACAAATACCACCCAAAGCAAACACATCCCAAAAGAGCCTTTTCCTTAATGTTAACCAACTAAACAAAGCCTTCCAAAAGCATAAACCTATTATTGCCTTATTGGTGGTCGTAAGCAATATGCCCATCAATGAAATCATCACCCACCCCTATCTAAAACCTTAGATAGATAAATTCCAAGATGTTTTCCCTAATGAACTACCCTATGGACTACCACCTTTGAGAGGAATTAAGCCCCATATTGATTTAGAGCCTTATGCCCAATTGCTAAGTAGGCCTGTTTATAGGTGCATTCCTTAAGAATCTAAGAAGTTACAAAGGCAAGTTGAGGAGTTGATTGTTAAAGGGTTTGTAAATGAGAGCATGAGTCCTTGTCGGTGCCAGCTCTTCTCGTGCCAAAAAAGGATGAAACTTATCAAATGTGTGTTGATAGTAGGGTCATCAACTGGGTCACAATCAAGTACAGGTATTCTATACCCCAATTAAATGACATACTAGATGAACTCTAAAGTGCAAAGGTCTTTTTGAAGATTGACTTGAGGAGTGGCTATCATCAAATAAGGATAAAAGAGAGGGATGAAAGGAAAATAGCTTTCAAGACCAAATAAGGGTTGTATAAATGGTTGGTCATGCCTTTTGGACTCTCTATGTAGCATTCCAGGACTAGAAATGCCTTTTAGGCTAGAATTTGGGATTAGATGTGAGAAATAGTAATAAATTGAGAGTTAGAAGAGTCTATGGGTGAGTTAGTAAGTTTTCAGAGCTTGTGTGGCCTGTGCATGATTCTCCTTGGGAGGTTTCTTTCATGCAAAGTGTGGGAAATGAAGTTTCTTCAGTTTTCTTTGTGCACTCCCGTGTACCTTAGGCTACACTCCCGTGCACCCTTGTAGAATGAGAAAGAAAGTTTCTTTAATTGCTTCCTCACCCGTTCTTATCCATTTTCAGCCAAAGTTTCCTTTTGTTTTTAGAGAATCCCAACCTTATGGTTGATATTCAGTAGCCAGCAGCTCCCAATCCAGCAAGAAAGTAAGATTTTGCTAGAGAGAAAAATTATAGCACCTGGGCTCAAGCTCACGCTATGAGCTACTGTTTATTTCCTTGGGTGTGAGCTGGGTTGCTTTCTGTTCCTTTCCTTAGGCGGGTTGCTTTTATTTGGACTAGGTCTTTAACTATGGTCTTCATTTTTATTTTTATTTTATAATTATAATTTGAGTCTAACAAAATTTTATCTTGCAGGATTCATTTATTTATTTTATTAAATTAATAAACAAATTTGTTTGCAGAATTTATTTACTGATTTATTATTTTGTAGGTTGTTTAAGATTAGATCTAATGTATAAGGGTTTATGTGCAAGGGGATGTAATATTAATTTTTTTTCTACTTTTATTATTTTATTTTCATTTTTATGGTATGGATATTGATTTTGTTTTATATTCTATGACTAACCTAAATTTTTTTGCAGGGTTTTAATTTATTAGACTTGTTTAGGGTTAGAGGAAATGTATAGGAGTGTATAAAAAAAAGGGTTGTAATTTTTTAATTTCTCTATTTTCTTTTTCGTATTTTATTATTTTCATGGATGAATGTAATTTATTGTATGTGTATGATTAATATTGATAATGCATCGCGTGATAGAATGAAACTTAATTAAACTCGGTAATGTGTTTAACGAATGAACCACAAAAGTGGAGGTTGGCTTTCATGTCAGGCGACATGAGTGCCTAACACCTTCCTATTATCGTACCCGACTCTTCAAACCTAACTCATTGGGTAGGTGAGGAGTGGTTGGGTCCTTGCAAGGGATCCATAAATCACCCATCCTCACCGATATATATTTTTCCAGGGTGACTCTTGAGTGGGGACTCCATAGACTCCGTAACCGGTCACAAACCCATTATATGCTCCTCTTGACCACGTTTAGAGTGGTTAAATAAGGATGGTAAGTTTGTCCTTACTTGGCGTGGCAAAAACCAATGCTACAGCTCCACTATGTACGGATGGCTTGGTAGGATTACTTTTGTTGTATAAAAGCATGTAAGTGATATAGTACATATGCATGTATATATAAATATAAATATAAATATCTATATATACATAAAGTTTCCTTTCAGACTACCATTATGTTATAAATGTTTTCCAGCTTTTGCATGTGCATGTTTTAACTATTAGCAGCAGTTTCTTTTCTTAGGATTCCTGTCGTGTATACCAAGTTTTTAGCATATTATTATTATTACATAAATAAATCAGCAGTAGTGGCATACACGATAGCGGGTCCTACACTCTAATACTCCAAGTACTTTTATAAGATTGATGAATGAGATACTTAAGCCTTTCATTGGTAAGTTTATCATGGCATACTTTGATGATATCCTTGTGTATAGTAAAAGTAAAGAGGATCATATAGACTATCTTAGGCAAGTATTTAAGTTAATGAGGGAGCAAAAATTATTTTCTAAGATAAAGAACTGTGAGTTTTTTGTTAAGGAATTCATCTTTCTATGATATGTTTTTTCAAAAGAGGGAATTCGGATGGATCAATCTAAGGTTGAAGCTATCCAAACTTGACCCATTCTATCTAACATTACAAAGGTTAGGAGTTTTCATGGTTTGGCATCCTTTTATAAGAGATTTGTCCCTAATCTTAGTTCTTTGATGGCTCCTATAACTAAGTGCATGAAGAAGGGTAACTTTGAGTGGACCAATACAACCAATAAAGCCTTTAAATTAATAAAGAATAAGTTGTGTGAGGTTCTCATCCTTGTCCTTCTAGATTTTTCACAAGTTTTTGAGTTAGAGTGTGATACTAATAGGGTAGGCATAAGTGTAGTTTTAACTCAAAACAAAAGGTTGATTGCATATTTTAATAAAAAGCTGAATAAGTCTAAAAGGAAATATAGCACCTATGATAAGGAGTTCTATGCTATTGTAAGGGCCTTGGAACATTAGAGTCATTACCTTAGGCTAAAACAATTTGTACTCTATTTCGATCATCAAGCTTTGAAGTTCATCAATGGCCAACATAAACTATAACCACGACATGCAAAATGGATGGAGTTATTGTAATCTTTCTCCTTTGTGTCCAACTACAAGCAAGGAGCAAACAACATGGTGGCTAATGCTCTCTCTCAGAGGTATGCCTTGCTTACTCTTCTTGATTCTAAGGTGTTGGGTTTTGAATTGATAAAGTTATGTTATGAGAAGGATTTGGAGATAAAGAATTGCATGCTTGAATGTGGGAAGAAAGGTTATGAGGAGTATATTATGCATGGTGGGTATCTATTTAAGGGTACTAAATTATATGTTCCAAAAGGTAGTTTTAAAAAGTTGTTTATATAGGAAGCCCATGAAAGGGGATTGGCTAGAAATTTTAAGGTTATTAAGAATTTGAAGGTTCTTAAGGAATATTTTTATTAGCCTAAAATGTTAGGGGATATACAAGACCTTATAGCTAGGTGTGAAAGTTGTCAACGATTTAAAAGCCAATTCAAATATAGCCTCTACTTACCTTTACCCATACCTGAGTCACCTTAGGAAGACATTAGTATAGATTTTGTGGTGGCCTTTCCTAGAACTCAAAGGAGCAAAAACTTAATCATGGTAGTTATAGATAAATTCTCTAAGATAACTTATTTCAGACCTTACACTAAGAGTGATTATGCTTTGCATGTGGCTCAACTATTCTTTAGTGAGATTATGTGGTTGTATGGTATCCTTAGAACCATTATGTCAAATAGGGACACCAAGTTCTTAAGTCATTTCTGGAAAAGTCTTTGGAGAAAATTAGGAACCAAACTCTTATTTGATACCTCACACCACCCTCAAATTGATGGTCAAACTGAAGTCACAAATAAGACATTGGGAAACATCTTGAGGAGCTTGGTTAGTAAACATTTGGGGGATTAGGACTTTAAATTGGCTCATGTTAAGTTTAGCAACAATAGAAGTCCAAGCACTACTATAGGGCATTCTCCTTTTGAAGTTGTGTATGGTATAAACCCCTTGACTCCTATTGACCTCACTTCTTTACCACTTAATTCAAAGCCAAGCATAGATGCTAAAGAGAAGATCAAACAAACGAATCAATTGCATGATGTTGTAAGGGCACAAATTGAGAAGGCTAATGAGTATGTAAGACAAAGGGTTAATAAAAATAGGAAACCAAAACTCTTTAAACTTGGAGATTTGGTTTGGCTATACCTGAGGAAGGAAAGATTTCCTAGCAAAATGAAAAACAAGTTGGCACTAATAACTAATAGCCCCTTCAAAGTCCTCGAGAGGATAAATGATAATACCTATAAAGTTGAGCTCTCAAATGAGTATGGAGGTATTTTAGCAACTTTCAATATGGGAGATCTCAACCCTTACCTAGAGGATGATCTGGATTTAAGGGCAAATCCTCATCCACCTAGGGAGAATGATTTGAATATTAGTTCTAATCACTTAACTTGCTTGACGGATTTAAATCCTTTTCTATCCCCTCTTGGAAAATTTGGAATGACTTTATTGATGTTTTTGAAAGCTTTAGACACCTAAAAATATTTTTCAGATGGTGTAGAGGCAATTCATGTTGAATCAAACCTCAACAGAGCACAAAAGTGAATAAAATTACAAAATAGACAGAAACTGTATGTTGCAGCACTATACTGCAACGCTTAGGAAGCCTAACAAGTAATTATGTGTGTGCCATAACATCATGCCATGATACCCACATTTTGTTTTGTGTACGTGCAGGCACACTATAGTGCCAGTGTTTTACCAGCACATAGGCGTAATACGAGCACGCTTATGTGTGCACACTCGTGCATTGCCTTATGGCTCACACAAGTATGCTATGCACTTCCTGTGCACTTACCTCCTGAGTGCTTGCGCTAGCACGTGCCCATGCATCCAGCCAATGCACGATAACAATTTTTTCAATTTTTTTTATTTCTTTCTTCTATTTCTTTTTCCTAGTTTGTACTAAAGGCAATTTTGTTGTTTCTCTTCTTTGTAAATGCCTATATAAACTTGTCTCCCTTATGTATGAAACACTTTTGTGAATTCAAGAAAATTATTCAAAAGCTTATAAGCTTTTATCCAATTGAATTTCCTAGTTGCTTGGTGGTGCTTAGATTTTCAGTTTTTTTGCCTTTATCCAATTCTTATTGCAAGAAAGGATTAGTAGTGGTTGAACAAGCTAGTAGAGCTTCCTTTAAGCTTGTTTTTCTCATCCTTGCATGTTCAAATTCATTCCAAGTAAGTATTGCATGTTGGTGTTTCCTAGAAGTATTGCTTATATGCTTGTTTGGTGACTGGACTTGGCATTGTTTGAATGGTTATTGATCAGTTTCCCTTTTACATATAACTCTATTGGGATGAGAATGTGAGGGTTAAACTATATGGAGAAAGTTATTAGAAAAGTCTTACCTATTTCTCACGGCATGCATTCTGTCGATAATGTGGATATTATTATTTTCTAGTTAATAGACCAAAGACTATTTAATACCCACTATGTAATCCAACCAATCAAACAAATACTTTGGTACCTCTAAAGTTTATGAAGACCAAGACTATAGATTACCAATCAAAGTATTGATATAAAGTTTTTATTATAAATTAATTTATTATCTTCATTTCCTTTTAGAATGAGACAACTAACAAAATAGATTGAAATGATAAACAAGCACTCTTATGTGTACATATTTTTTGGAATGTGAACAAATGCACTGTAACCAAATACTCTTAACTAATCATAAGAAATGTTTGTTTCCCCTTTACACTTTTTATGGTATATCTCTATCAAGAGGAATTGAATGAGGAATGTTAAAAAGCTTCACTACAGTTAACATTGCTTCACCCCAAAAGGCTTTTGGGAGTTTAGCGTATGAAGGCATACAACTAATCCTTTCCATAATGGTTTTGTTCATTATTTTTGCAACTCTATTTTGTTAAGGTGTTTTAGGAACTATTTCCTGTAACTTGATACTATAGTCTCTACAATACTACTAAAAAGGACCATTGTATTCTTCTCCATTATTTATATGAATACATTTTAATTTTCTTCCATTTACTCTCTCAACAATAACATGGAAGTATTTGAGTACAATCAATTCTTTGTCTTTACTTTTTAAAGGATAAACCTATAATTTCCCAATGCAATCATTAATGAGGTAACAAAACACAAACAACTACCAATTGTTCTATTTTTCATAGTACAAACATAAGTATGAATTAAAACAAAAACCTATGAATTCCTATGAGAATATTAACTCTGAAAAGAAACTGTGTGTTTTTTCTATATAAACAGTGAGTGTATACTTTCAAGATGTACATTTTAAAAGAAATAGATTCCTCTTAGTAAGCCAAGTCACTTCTCACTAAAATGCCTAAGCCTTCTATGCTATAACTCAATTGAGGTATCTTCAACTATATTCATATATTCTCTGCATATCTTGACTTGAGTGAGGTAAAGAGTATTAAAGGAAATAGATTCCTCTTGGTGAGTAAGCCAAGTCCCTTCTCACTAAGATGTTTAAGCCTTCTATGCCATAACTCAATAGAGGTATCTTCAACTACATTCACATATTCTCTGCATATCTTGACTTAAGTGAGGTAGAGAGTATTCTAATTCGTTCCATTGGCCACCTCCAGAGTATTCTAATTCTTTCCATTGGCCACCTCCAGATTTCCTTTGAAAAGTCTTCATATCCCATTACAAAAAAAGTTATGATATCACCCATCATTAAGGACTCCCATAGAAATGAAATTAAGATGCATATCAGGAACATGTCTCACATTATTCAACCACAATTTACTCATAATGTTGGTCCTTAAACAAATTTGCCCTATGCCAATCACCACTAATGTAAGAAGAAAAGATATCACACCTAGAAGTGATATGGAATAACTTTGCAGAATCAATAATTCAAGTAAAACCATGGGATGTCAGATTAACACTGTTATCGTTGTAAGAGATAACAACATCACCATCAAAAGCAATTGAAGTTGTCTTTGTCTTCTTATCTTTAGATTTCTCCTTTGATTCCTTTTTTTTCCACTTCATGCAAAACCGTTTAATGTGAGCAGGCTTACCACAATGATGACAAATGATAACCTTTAACGACTTGGGTCTACCCTTTGACTATTCATAATTGTCTGAATTTTGGGAGACTCTAATTTAACCTCTCTCTCATTCCTTTATAATAATTGTTTTTGACTGCATAGAGAAACCTAATTGATTTGTTCTACACTCTTCATTGAATAATTGCTTCTGTTTTACCAAGTTCATAGATAACATGTTGTTAGGTGTAGAATTATTGAGAGCAATTACCAATGTTTCCCAACTATCAAGTAAGGTACCCAAGAGCAAACAAGTCTGTAACTCATTGTATCATGAAAGTCATTCAGATGCTCAAAAATTGTTGTCCCATCTTTTAATCTCTTAGGAACCAACTTCCTTACAAGAAAAGCTTTATTATAAGGAGTTTTTCTCTTATACAACTTTGACAATTTCTTCCACAGAGTATGTGTCTTTGTCTCCTTAAGCACAAGTGAAACATTTTATTATCTATCCATTGTTTGATCAAACCCACTGTTTTTCTAGGTTGTTTTATGTATTCTTTATCAGTTTTAATTGTCTCAGGTTTGATATCATCCACCTCAATTAGGTCATATAATCCCTACAATGTAAAATATCCTTCATTCACGGCTTTTAAATAGAAATATTAGATGAGATCAATTGAAATATGCTGCTACTAACATTCTTCATTATGAATACAGAAGAAAAAAAATTCAGTTGTTACGAATAAGGCTCTGATATCAGTTTATTGGGAAAAATCCAAATAGTTACAAAATAAAATACTAAATAGAATAATATTTTTTCCTTTTCGTGCAATCAAATAGGCAATAGTAACAAAATAATAATCAACCATAAAAATAATAATCATGCATACTTACAAAAACACCTAAATTTTTATGTGAAAACCACACAAGAGCAAAGGTAAACAATCACAGGAACTAGTTCAAATAAAAAACTTTCATTAATAAAATTAATAGATACAAATTTTTTTTTTTCGGATTATTCAGAAACTATCAACATCAATAGCATCACCAAATGTGGATAACAACAAATAAATTTAAACTGAAATAATAGAATTTAAATTAAATAAGTATGTCAAAACTAATTAATGAATAAGATAAACAATGATTAGCTCTGTTCACTTAGTAGAACTTGTCACCACGAATAACATGCTAAAATTTTATCACGACTTGATAAGAATCGATCATCCAATCCAGGCAAAAATAAATTGCTCCTGTCTTTTATTTTCTTCACCCGCAAGGTATCCATTTTTAATTGATGTCTGTTTAAATTATTAATATTTTATTTATTATTAATTGGTTGGGCCCACTTGCTGCGGGACCCAGTCAACAGCAGGTGACGTTGAGCTTTCGTATTTCTTTCTTCAAGCGATTCCTAAACCGGCATCAACGAAAGCAGGTAAACCATATCTGTTCCAAATCCATACATCTTCTATACATCTAAATTGACATGAGAAAGTTGTATTTTCCTGGCAACAAATTCCAAAATGGTGGGTTTGGTTGTATTATATCATTCATACGCTACAGGATGGATTTCATCGTGGTCGATTTTATTATAATCAAATTATGTATCGTATTGTATTTCAAAATCCGAATTTTCCACATCAAGAATGGCATATAGCATCATATTATAGGATAAATCTTTTAATTAATAATAATAATTATACTTGTCATAATATCATTTTATAAAATATTACAAAAAATTTTAAAATTTTAAAAATTTTCAAATATGTTTCTGTCGTCTTATCATTTTTGTAAAAAAATGTATTAATTTGTATCAGTAATATATATTATATGATACATACACTATATTGTATATATATTTTTATACACTTTAAAATACATATTGTTTTTCAGTCGTTTCATGTTATGTCATACATGTCTAAGCTATAATATTAGGAATTTAAGTAAAGTTAGAGGCTGTTTGATGTATATTTTTTGTAAAAATTATTTAAGCATTGTACTTAATTTTGAAAATAGAGTAATATACCTGGGCTTTAGATATTATAAATGATATACTCATAGGCATATTCCCTTAAATCGAAGTCTTGAGTTCTATCTTCATTGGAATTCAAATAGACTCTCAAGAGATATGGATTGATGGCTTGTTGTTTCTTTTGTAGCCTAGTGGCCATTTGCTGGCTTGCTTTTGGGTGAGTCCAGCTTAGACTGTTCTCAAATATCTCGCTCATTGTTTTTCGTATAAATCTTTACTTATAAAAAAAATTAGAATGCTGGCATCATCCTTGGCTAAGCACGAAAAAATGTTTGTGAACAAGATATAATTACAAGCTCATACATACTCCGATCATATTATTCACTAATTAGTTTTATTATACATTCAGTTTGTTGACTTAAACAGTGGAGAGGCCATGCTAACAATCTCATCGATGCTCTTTCTTGGTATTTTGCTTCTATGAGTACAAGGATGAAATCCTAGGCTTTGTTTGACAGAAAGTTACTCTCTCTCTCTCTCTCTCTCTCTCTCTATATATATATATATATATACCAAGTAACTTTCCAGTTGTTTAATAATTTTAGAATTAGCTACACAACCATTTTTCCCTAAATGGCCTTAAGGTGTAGAGTGTGACTTGAGCATTGAACTCCAGTTGCCTAGACCGTTTAGGTATGATGTTAAGTGTGGATTTAGTGAGGTGCTAAAGCCCCACACTCTAAGGGATGAGACTTCCATTGAATCAAGTATTTTACATGTTGCGATTTTAATTGCATTCAACCTCTCTCTGTGGAGAAGTCCAGTGGCCCATGAAAGAATTTTATAAATAGTAAATAAACTTCTTTAAGTTTGTTATTTAAGAGAGTCTTTTGGGCTTAGTATTGTTTGAATAAATTCACCACAATTACATTTAGTTAATGTTCAAGCTTGAGATATGAATAGTTGACCCAAGTTTGGTTAAAAAATCATATATAAATAAATTTTATAACTTATATATTTGTTAATTATCTTCATATTTAAAGTCATGGAATGAAATTTTTAAAAACTTTTAAGTATTTGTTAACTTTTTATTTTAATCGAACTTTAAGTTGCCGAATTCACTGAAAAGAATAATAACAAATTCAAACTTGATTTGAAAATAATCAAATGAAGCTCAACTTAACTCATCTGTAGCTTTTCTCAAATATACTATTTTTGTATTTGTGTCCACCAGCTCAAGTCTCTTTCATAACATTTTTTACAAGGCCAAAGGACTTATTCCTGCCCATAGTTTGAGGCGGGGACAAAGTGTCATCTCCAAGTTCTTAAAAACCCAGTTTCTCATCCTCTAACCAGATTTAATATTAAATATATTAGTAAACAGTAACAATTCAGGGGCATTTTTGTCATTTTAAGATTAAAATTTTATAAAATAATAAAATAAATTTTATACAAATATAAAATATTAAAAAATTTTAAAAAATATAAAAATATATTTAAAGAATTATTTTTTGAAAATATTTATATTTAAAAATTATTTTATAATTTTATTATTAATTTTAAATTTTTAAAAAGGTATTTTAGTCATTTTAGTTTAAAAATTATAAAAAATTCTTCCAAAGATGGGAGATTGGGTTTTTGAAAACTTAGAGGTCACTTTGTCCTCATCTTAAACTATGGGTGGGAACAACTCCATGGCCTTTTTACAATCATAACATTGTAGAAGTGACATTGTCAAATTGTCAGTAAATTATGGGTAAATTTTTAATGGCAAGGGGCGTCACAAAAGCAAGTTTCTATGTTCAAGGGGCACAATCACAAAATCATGAATCGTGCTAAGGTCTGCTTTTAAGACGAGTTGTGTCGGTCATGCAAAGCCTGCAGAGACGGCTCAGAGGTTGTAAAATTTTTTAAAAATAAAAAATATATAAAAAAAGAAAGTTAATTTTCCGTTGGTTTGCTTGAAAAGCACATGGGTTAGCCCACAAAAAGCTAACAGAGGATTGAACAAAGGGTTATGGTGCTTTGATTTTGTGACGGGCTAGCATGGCCCTTCTTTTGGCCCACAAATCTCTGTATTTTTTTTTTCATTTCAAGAATAAAATTTTACATTTTCTACTTTTAATGTCTCTTCTATCAATTTATTTATTTATTTAGTTAATTTTTTTAAATTAATAAAAATAAATTAATTTTATGGGATTAAACAATATAGTCTATGAATTATACGGATATAGTAAAAAAACTTAACTTAATACCTATTTTATTCATTATCAATAATCTTAAGACCATTAGTCACATTAACACTTCTTCATCCACATTTTATTTAAAATTCAATTAAAAATAGAAGAAATTTGATTATAAATTCATTTTAATCTAAGTAAACATTTCACTATGTTGTTTGTTTGTTTTATTTTTAAATAATTGAAATTGAAATTTTAAACTGAGTGAAAAGAGCTAATCCGACGTCAGGTTGTTGGGCATAATTGCTTAAATAAACTTCTTTGAAGTAAGGTTTCTCAGGTGGAACTTTTTTGCATTGGAGAGTACCGTAAGATGTCGCAAAAGCAATTTACTAAATAATAGGGGTATAATTGGTATTTTTCCTTTGACATATAACTCTATAAGGATTAGAATGTGAGAGTAAAAATGTTTGGAGAAAGTAATTAGAGACGTCTTACCCATTTCTCACGGTGTGCATTTTGTTAATATTGTGTACATTATTGTTTTTCAAATGATAGGTCAAAGACTATTTGATACCCACTATGTAATCCAATCAATCAAGTAGATATTTTGGAATCTTTGAAGTCCACGATGATCAAGACTTTAAATTACTAGCCAAAGTATTGATATAAAATCGTATTTTTACTATTTTTATTATAAATTAATTTGTTTTCTTCATTTCTTTTTAAGTTGAAATGATAAATCAGCAATGTTATGTGTATATATTCTTTGTATATATTATTATATGATTAAATAATTTTAATTTAAAAATAAATTAATACTCAATCAATAATGACATATCATCTAAAATAATTTTAATTAAAAAATATATTAATACTCAATCAACTAAAGAATTGATCGTTTAATCAAAGCAAAAAGGTGACTGTTCTTCTTTGACATTTTCACAAGAAGAGCATTGAAAGTGCATTCTTCTAGCGCAAAAATATTATTATTTTAAGTTATTGGAGAAGTCTTACCCATTTGTCACGATATATATAGTTGTAATATTTTAATATAAATATTATTATTTTTCAGTTAATAGATTAAGACTATTTGAAATCCGCTATGTAATTGCTTTAACCCCACCTCAAATTAATCATTTGGAATATTTAAAATCCATAAAGACCAAGACTTTAAATTATTAGCCGAAGTATTGATAAAGTACTGTTTTTACTCTCTTTTTTTCCGTTTCAAGAATAAAATTTTCAATTTTTTATTTTGAATCTCTCTTTCATCAATCTATTTATTTAGTTAGATTAATGAAAATAAATTAATTTTATTGTGTTAAACAATATTAACATAATAGTCTATGAATTATATAAATATAGTAAACAAAAACTCACCTTAATATCTATTTTACTCCTTATCTCTAATTTTAAGAACCTTAGTCACTCAAACACTTCTTCATCCATAAATTTTATCTAAAATTCAGTTAAAAATCAAAGAAATTTAATAATAAATTTAATTTAATCCAAAGAAGCATTTTATTATGCTGTTTGTTGTTTCATTTGTAAAGAATTGAAACTGAAATTTTAAACTGATTGAAAAGAGCTAATCTGACATCAAGTTGTACCGTAACATGTTACAAAACGATTTACTAAATAATAGGGGTGTAATTGGTGTTTTTCCTATTACATATAACTCTATTGGGATAAGAATGTGAGAGCAACAACGTAGAGAAAAAGTTACTAGAAAAGTCTTACCTCTTTCTCACGGCATGCTTTTTGTCAATAATGTGATATAATTGTTTCCCAGTTAATAGACCAAAGACTATTTGATAGCTATTATGTAATCAAATCAATCAAATAGATACTTTAGAACCTCTGAAGTCTATGAAGACTAAGACTTTAAATTACCAACCAAAAGTATTGATATAAAGTTGTATTTTCACTATCTCTATTATAAATTAATTTATTTTTTTCTTTTCCTTTTAGGTTGGAATAATAAACCAACAATACAATGTATATATATATTTTTATATATTATTATATGATTGAATAATTTTAATTTAAAAATAAATTAATACTCAATCAATAATAACACATCATTTAAATATATAAAGTGTGTATAAAAAAAATTGTACACATAATTTTATTCATCGTAAAATTACCTATTATAACAAATTATAAAATTCCATATATCCATATATTTAGATTATCTCCGTCCACCTAAAATCAGTCTACTCAATAAAGTAAATATTCCAAATATTAATTGCATTGTCATGCTCCAGTTGGAAAATGATACATGGACTTTGAATAGTTGCCAATAAAAAAAAAAAGAAAAAGGAAAGAATAAAACTTTATTCAGTTCATGACATCATAACAACATAATGGTGATGATTTTGACACTTCATTTTTTTCTATTTATAGCCCTGTAGGTTGTTGTGATTTCATCATTCAAGAAGAATGGGTTGTCTAATGTGGGCTTATCAAATTTTATGCATTCAGTTGCTATTTTTGTGCTCTCAAAGTTCTGCAACACTCTGCTCTCATGAGCAGAGCTCTGCATTGCTCCATTTTAAACAACACTTTTCCTTCATCAATTGCTCTTCCATTGTTTACTCACCATGTCTTTGCTCTTATCCAAAAATGATGTCTTGGAAAGAGGATAAGGATTGCTGCTTATGGGATGGTGTCACATGTGATTCTTTAACAGGCCATGTGATTAGTCTCGACCTTAGTTGTGCCTGGATTTCTGGAAGCTTCCCTTCAAATAGTAGTCTTTTCCTTTTGAATCATTTGCAAAGGCTAAACTTAGCTTATAATTATTTCAACCTTTCTCATATTTCTTTTGATTTTCATCGTTTATCTAGTTTGACATATCTTAATCTCTCACACTCAAACTTCTCTGGTCAAATTCCTTTTGAAATTGCCCACTTGTCTAAATTGACTGTGCTTGATGTTTCTCAAAATTATTTTGATGAACCTTCAATTGAAACAAATACTTTAATGGCCTTAGTTCAAAATTTGACCGAATTAGCAGAACTTCAGCTTGATTATGTGAACATGTCTACCGTTTTACCAAGTTCCTTGATGAATCTATCTTCCTCTTTATCTTCTTTGAGTCTCTCTTGTTGTGAATTGCTAGGGACATTTCCAAATAGCATCTTCCACCTGCCAAGTTTAAAAACCCTCGATTTAGCATATAATTATAATTTGACAGTTGCTTTCCCACAGGCTAACTGGAGCAGCCCCCTCAAGTTTTTGGATGTGTCTTCCACGGCTTTTTCAGGAGAATTACCTAGTTCTCTTGGGAATCTCAAGTACTTGACACATTTTGGCGCTTCACGCTGCGGTCTTAATAGGTTAGTACCTATCCCACTTGGAAACCTTTCAAACCTTAATTATTTGAGCCTTGGAGGAAACAATTTTGGAGGTCAGATTCCTTCTTTTTTTTCAAATTTCGTTCAGCTCAATATATTATATCTTTCAGAAAATAATTTCGTCGGTCAGATTCCTTGTTTTTTTTCAAATTTCGTTCAGCTCAATGGATTATATCTTTCAGCAAATAATTTCGTAGGACAAATTCCTGATGTTTTGTTTAACCTGACTCAACTTTCTTATTTGTACCTTTCATTTAATCAACTAACTGGTAATATTCCTTCTCATGTAAATGGTTTTGGAACTTTGTCTCATATTTCTTTATATCATAACTCTTTCAATGGGTCTCTGCCATCTTGGTTATTCACTCTACCTTCGTTACGATATGTAGACTTCAGTTTTAACCAACTAACAGGCACTATAAATGAATTTCATAGTAAATCATTGGAAGCACTCTATTTAGATGGTAATAGATTGCACGGATCAGTTCCGAAATCAATATTTGAACTTGTTAATTTAACTGCTCTCTCTCTTTCTTTGGACAATTCAAGTGGCATTGATCTTTTCCAGTTTTCAAAGCTTAAGAAACTTAGATTGCTTGACTTTTCTCATGTCAATCTATCTCTGAGCACCCCATTCAAAGGTAACTCTTCCTTTCCACAACTCAAATGGTTGATATTATCCGCTTGTAACTTGAGTGAATTCCCGGATATTTTAAGGAAAACAGATCAATTGGCATGGTTAGACCTTTCTCAAAATAAAATCCATGGTCGAATTCCTAAGTGGATGTGGAACATTGGAAAGGAAAGTTTGTACCACTTAAATCTTTCCCACAACTTTCTTACAAGCATAGATCAGCTTCCATGGAAAAGTCTTTACATTGTAGACCTTCATTCCAACTTCATTCAAGCACCATTTCCAATTCCACCGCCTTCCGTATGGTTTCTTTCATTGTCAAACAACAATTTGACGGGAGAGATGCCTCAGTTGGGCAATTTCAGTGAGTTACAAGTTCTAGACCTTTCAAATAATAACTTGAATGGTACAATTCTCGAATGCATGGTAAACTCAAGTAGTCTTCAAGTGTTGGATGTGCAAAAAAATAGATTGCATGGCAGCATTCCTAACACATTTGCACGGGGCAATCAATTAAGGACACTTAACTTCGAGGGTAATCGACTTGAAGGGCCACTCCCACGAAGCTTAGTAAATTGTGCTGGGCTTGAAGTTTTAGATCTTGGAAACAACAAGATTATTGATAGCTTCCCCTATTGGTTGGGAGATCTTCCTGAGTTGCAGGTTCTTGTTCTTCGTTTCAACAACTTTTATGGTTTTGATTGGGGTTCTTTCGAATTTAATGGTAGTTTTCCAGTGTTGAGAATTTTAGATCTCTCAAACAACAATTTTAATGGCAATTTGCCATCAAGATTTTTTGAGAATCTAAAAGCTATGATGAATCTTGATGAGGCAAAAAAGAAATTGAATTATATGGGTGATCAATATTATCAAGATTCCGTGGCCATGGTAGTTAAAGGTTTTGAAATCAAACTGGAGAAAATTCTTACTACTTTTACTACCATTGATTTTTCAAACAATTCCTTCCGTGGGGAAATCCCAAACTCAATTGGAAAACTTCATTCACTTCGACTCCTCAATCTTTCTCACAATAGCCTAACTAGTCACATTCCTCTGTCATTGGGAGACATGACTGCACTTGAAGCCTTAGATCTATCTTCAAACAAGCTTGATGGAGTGATTCCAACACAATTGGTAAGTTTGACCTTTCTTGCAAAGTTAAACTTATCACATAATCAGTTTGTGGGACCTGTGCCTCGAGGGAACCAATTCGAGACCTTTGAGAGTGACTCGTACATTGGAAACCCAGGGTTGTGTGGATTTATGTTGTCAAACAAATGTAATATTGATGATGCAGCACAACCAAAATCATCAATATTCCACAGTGAAAAGCCCAGCGTTTCAGAATGGTGTGAGTGGAAAGTTGTTATGATGGGATATGGCTGCGGACTACCCCTCGGCTTGTTTATAGGATATCAAGTGTTCAGGATAGGAAAACCGCAATGGCTTCAAAGGGTGATTAATAGAGCTACTAAAAGATGTGAGAGGAGACGAAGACGTAATAGATAAGAAAAGTAAGCAAGAGTTGTTCTCTTTATAAGGTCAGTTTGATTAAATTATACATCTACTTTTCTTTATCTGGATATTTAGGATCTCCATTGATTAACTTGGATTTTCAATTTGACTATTAATCTGGTAATGTCATTTCCACTTTAACATGCAGGAACTTTTTTGTGGGTGTGAAGATCAATGTCATAAAGGATTGCCAAATTTCATGATTCATCGTTTGTAATAAAATATATAGCATCAAATAATTGCCAAGTTTCCTTGTGCCAATTTCAATACGTGGTTCTGTTTTTACTTCAGGATTTTATTGATGTATGAACCTTGTGAAGAGATGTATTCTGTCTATAATGTGAATAAAGTTTGCAATGCTTTCTTTAAAAGCTTGTCCAATCAAATGTTAAAAGAGCCAATTCCCGTTTTGAAATTGAAATTGAAATTTCAAGTTAAACTTGCCTGCTGTTAAAATTTTCCATTAAATTGGATGAGAGGCGGGATTTAGATTTCAATTTAAACTTATTAAATTTTTTTACTACAATGGATGCAGTTAGGATTTGTTTCAAATCGAATTCATTCAAGATCGAGCTTAACCTTGACTTGAGCGAGCCTAAAACGAGTTCGATTTTTACAAGTTTGAGTTTGAACTTACAACGAGTTCGACTCATGAATTTAAACCTTATAACGATGTCATTTTGAACACTTGAAAATCTAATGAGTTAAACCAAAATCAAATCTAACACACCTTATACGAATTAAACTCGAGTTCGAATTCAACTCTTGTAAAGTCAACTCAAATTTAAATTGAACCAAATTTAAATTTAATTCAATTTGAATCTAACCTTAAATAAGACATTCAAATGATTTATTATTTATATAAAAATTAATATATAGATTATTGACCCTTTTTATAATATTATTTAGATAAAATATTTAACATCATATTATATTACTAAAGCAATAATATATAAATAAAAGTACAAGTTTAACATATAGTTAACTTTCCTGAAATTATTGCATATTTAAGGGGCTATGTTTCACCAAAGGTTTGATGAAATCATTTTCCACCGTTTAACTTTGAAAATGTTAAATTCTCACCCCATTTTCAGAAGTCTACGCCTAATTTTAAAGGTGAAAAAGTATTTACATTATTTTATTTCAATATTATAATTATATATAGTAGAATATTTATATTTCTAACTTATGTTTTTTAGTAGAATATTTATATTTACATTAAATTTAAAAATAATTATATATATATGTACATATTTTTAAAAAAATATGTTATACTCAATAGCTTGTAGTAGAATATTTATATTTCTAACTTATGTTTTTAGTAGAATATTTATATTTACATTTAAATTTAAAATAATTATATATATATGTACATATTTTAAAAATATGTTATAATTTCAATAATTTCTACTAAAATATTTAATTTTTTTAACTTTTTATGTCTTTTGGATGTAATAATTATTTCTAAAATTCTCAAGCAATGTACTAAAAATTTTAAAAAATTTCAAAAACACTCGTCATTTTTTTCAAATTTAAAAAAACACTTCAAACTTTTTTAAATTTCAAAAACTCTATAATTTTTAAAAAATTAAAATTTAATGAGAATATAATTATTTATTATTAAACTTATCTATATTGATAGTAATAAATTTTTTTATTATTTTTAATTTTAATTAATATAAATTAAAGTAAAAAAAATATTTATTAAAATTTTTGGGATAAAATGTTATTCAATTTCAGTGCGTCTTTATCTATTCAATACTTTTATGAAAAATTTAATAAACGGGTGCGTCATTGGATGAAATTTTATCGTTTCAGCCAACTTTACATGGGAATAAGTGTTTTGGCCTATATTTAATGTCAAACTTAATAAATTTAAATTCATTAGATAAGTTTAATTAGCCCCATATTTATGTATTTATCAATTGTCCTCATATTAAAAGTTTGGAACAAAATTTTAGATATATAAATAAGACGTTTGAAAATTTTAAGTGTTTATTGAAATTTTACTTTACGTGAACTATAAGTTGATGAACTCATTGAAGAGACTAATAAGAAATTCAAAATCGATTTGAAAATAATCAAATGAAGTCCAACTTAACTCATCTGTAGCTTTTCTCATATGTGCTATTTTTGTATTTGAGTCCACCAGCTGAAGCCTCTTTCATAACATTTTTTACAATGATCATAACCTTGTAGGAGTAACATTGTCAAGTTATCAGTAAACTATGGGTAAATTTTTGATGGCCAGGGTTGTCACAAAAGTAGTTTCTATGTTTAAGGGGCACAATCCCGAAATCACGAATCTTGCTAAGATCCGCTTTTAAGATGAGCTGTGGCGGTCACGCAAAGACTGCAAGGAAGGCTCACAAGTCATAAGAAATTTAAAAAATAAAAAATATATATAAAAAAAAAGGTTAATTTTCCGTTGGTACTTGGGTTAGCCCACAAAAAGCTAACAGAGGCTGGAACTAAGGGCTATGGTGCTTTAATTTTGTGACAGGCTATCATGGCCCTTCTTTCGGCAGACTATGGTCCGTGGCACAACACACTCCAGAAAATGTGGCAGAACTTGACCCAGCCTATGGACAAGTCTAATATATGGGTGTAATTTGTATCAATAAATCATTAGTTGCAATGCCCAAACTTAGTTTTTCATCTAATTATATGGAAAATATTAATGGTACCGGGTGTCTGTGGTCTTTTTATTTTGTAACTTTTGTCACATACAACTCTATTTCAATAAGAATGTGAGCACAAAAGAAGTCTTCTTATCCATTTCCTGCAGCATGCATAATAATGTTATATAAATAATGTAAATATATTATTATTTTCTAGTTATTAGACCAAGACTATTTGATACCCACTATATAAGTTATGGAAGAAGGAATTGTGAGCAAGCTTTTGGGTGGAAGAAAAAAGTATAGAGAAAGTTATTAGAGAAGTCTTACCACCCATTTTTCACAACATGCATGATTATGATATTTTAATGTAGACATTATTGTTTTCTAATTAGTAGACTAAGACTATTTAATACCCACTATATAAGTTAAGGTAGAAGTCTTTTAACATATTTATCAATAAGTCTTTTAACGTGTTTTCTCATGAGATATACATCTACATATCCAGCTAATCAAGTAAATATCTTAATTTTAATTGTTTTGGCCCCACTTGAAATTGATACTTTGGAATTTCTAAAATCCACAAAGACCAAGACTTTAAATTATTAGCCAAAAGATTGATAAAATCCTATTTTCACTCTCTGTTATTGTTCTTTTTTCTGTTTCAAGAATAAAATTTTCCATTTTCTATTTTTAATCTCTCTTCTATCAATCTATTTATTTAGTTCTTTTCTTTTTAAATTAATAAAAATAATTTAATTTTATTGGGTTAAACGACATTAACATAATAATTTATGAATTATACAGATATTATAAAAAAATTCAACTTAATTCCTATTTTACTCCTTATCTTTAATCTTAAGAATCTTAGTCGCTTAAACACTTTTTCACCCACATTTTATCTAAAATTCAATTAAGAATCAAAGAAAATTTGATAATAAATTCATTTTAATCCAAGCGTTGCTTATTTGTTTTATTTTTAAATAACTGAAATCCAAATTTTAAATTGATTGGAAAGAGCTAATCTGACGTTAGATTGTTGGACACAATTGCTTGAGTAAACTTCTTTGAAGTAAGGTTTCTTGGGTGGAAAATTTTTTGCATGGGAGAGTAACTAACATGTCACAAAAGCAATTTATTAAATAATAGGGTTGCAATTGATATTTTCCCTTTTACTATTGGGATGAGAATGTGAGGGTGAAAATGTATGGAGAAGGTTATTAGAGTAGTTTTATCCATTTCTCACGGCAGACATTTTGTCAATAACGTAGACATTATTGTTTTCCAAGTAATAGACCAAAGACAATTTGATACCCACTATATAATCCAACTAATCAAATAAATACTTTGGAACCTCTTAAGTCCATGAAGACTGAGACTTTAAATTACCAACCAAAGTTTTTATATGAAGTCATATTTTTAATAACTTTATTATAAATTAATTTATTTTCTTCATTTTTAAACCAAGACTACTAAAAAAATAGACTGCAAATATAAAAGAGCAAGGCTATATATATACTTTTTTTTTTTTGTATATATAGTATACTTAAATGATATATTATTATATGATTGAATAATTTAGATTTAAAAAAATCGATACTTAATCACATAATGGCACATTATCTAAATACACAAAATGTGTCCAAAAAAATGTGTTCACATAATTTTATCCATTATAAAATTACTATTATAACTAATTATATTACTATAAGCAAGAATAAGTCTTACAATTGGATGGGTCAAGGAGGGATTTAGATTTCAAGTTAAGCTTGTTAAAATTTTCCATTACAATGGATGAGGCCAAGGTTGGATTTGAATTGAATTAGTTCAGGATCAAGATTAGGCTCGATTCAAATGAATTTAAAACAAACTTACTTTTCATGAACTCAAGCTTGTAAGTCGAGCTCAAGTTCATAACAAGCTTAAGCTTCTAGAGAGTTCGACTCATGAATTTGAACCATATAATGACATCGTTTTGGATATTTGAAACATCTGACAAGTTAAGTCGAACTCAAACCTGACTCATCTCATATGAGTTGAACTCAAGCTTGAATTTGACTTCTATAAAATCAAGTTGAATTTGAGTTGAATTAAATTCGAATTTAACTTAATTTGAATCAGTCCTAAGTACGACATTGATGAAATGACATAATATTATAATACTAAGGTAATAAAATATAAATAAAAGTACAAGTTTAACATATGGATAACCTTTTTTTTAAAATTATTGTATATTTCACGTGAACCCATGAAAGGTTTGATGAAAGGACAAATTCCAACTATTAAGTTTGAAAAGGTCTCCCATCTACCCAAAATCAACTTCTAACTTTAAAGATTAAAAGTTTTTTACATTAGTTTTTCAAACTTATTTAGGGTAAATAGGTAATTTTGTTTTTGTTTTAAGAATTGTTATCTTCACTTATATATTTTGAAAATTTTTTTATAATTTTAATAATTTGTAATATGATATTTACATCTCTAATTTGTTTTGTTTTAGAGGGTATAATTGTCATTTTTGAACCTATTGAGGGGCAAATGAATTTTAAAATTCTTAAAAACACCCCAAACTTTTGTAAAATTTCAAAACCCCCCTAAAATTAAAAAAAGTTATATTTTACACTAACGTATAGTATTTCATTCAAATATTAGTATAGTGATGTATTTAGAGTATAAACATTATTTTTTAAACTTACTAGCAATAAATAGATAATTTTTCTATCTTAATTTAAAAATTATTTATTCATCTATATATTTTGAAAATTTTAAAAACACCCCTTGCATCTCTCAAATTTTAAAACCCCCTAAAATTTTTAAAAATTATAGGTTAATATTATTTATCTTTAACATTCTTATCTATATTTATCTTTCTACTTTACAATTATTTTTTTTTTCTAAATTCCATTTAAGTTGAATTAAATATGACATTGTTAAATTAATTTATTAAGCTTTTTCAAAGCATTTATTTAAAGATAAGTAAGTATTGCCTGACTCGAGGTTGTCACAATTGCATTAAGGCGAAGCTGGAGCTCAAGATAAGAATGATTGATTTGAGTTTAACTAAAAAATTATTACAAATATTATAATTTATCTGTTTATCAATTACTCCTACATTCAAAGTTGTTGAATAAAATTATAAGGGTAAGAGTGAAAGATATTCAACTTTTGAGTGTTTCATTATGAGTTGACAAGCTCATTGAACTAACTACAAACTCAAATTTGACTTGAGAATGAACTCAACTCAACTCATTTGTAGCTCTTCTCAACTATACTCTTTTTGTTTTTCATAACATTTTTTTATAATCATAACCTTGTAGGAGTAACACTGAGAATTAGAGATTTTTCATCCTTTTGTAACACTGAGATGGGTTGTGCCAGTTGCGGGGGCCTATACAAAAGGTTCACATGCTGTAAAAAATAAAAATTATAAAATTAAAAATTTATCAAAAATATAAAATTTTAATTTTTAGCTGGTTTACCTGAAAAACACGTGTGAACGGACCCAAAAAAAACTCACAAACGCAAGATCTTTGGGTCACACCTAAGGTCTTGCTTTGCGATGGGCCAACACCACTAGCCTTTTGGCAAGTCATGACCTGCGACAAGATAAAACCCCATAAAATTAGGTTCGACCATAATTTGTTTTACTAAATCATTAGTTGCAATGGCCAAACTTAGTTTTTTGTCTAATTATATGGAAAATGTTATCGGCATGAGTATCTTTGGTATTTTCTTATTTTTTGTCACATTTAAGTAGTTTCCTTAATAATAGGAGTTCCATTCGTATTTTTCCATCCATATGTAATTCTATTTCAATAATAATGTGAGTGCAAAAGAAGTCTTTCTTGCCCATTTCTCACGACATATATGATTGAAATATAAAATCAATAATATAGATATTATTGTTTTCTAATTAATTGACCAAAGACTAATTGATGTCCACTATATAAGACATGGCAAAAGTATTTTAATGTGTTTCTCAGTTGCCAAGAATAGTCAACATTAAGATTCCTGAGCAAGCTTCTGGGTGGAAGAAAAAATCAAAATGAAAGAGATTAATTTCTCATGAAATATACATCTCCGTCAACGTCTATATTCCAATTTTAATTGCTTTGGCACCACTTGAAGTTGATACTTTCGAATCTCTAAAATCCACAGACCAAGATTCTATGTTACTAGTCAAAGCACTGACAAAGTCCTATCAATTTATTATAATTTTTGATAGGAGTAAGATGAAAAAAAATCATTTATAAGTTTTTTTCGTTACCCAATACACCTATCAGCATAAAATTTTTCCTTTCTTATTTTGAACTTTTTTCTGTCAATCTATTTATTTAGTTAGTTCTTTTTAAATTTATAAAAATAACATAAATCTATTACATCTAAACGATATTAGATAAACATTTTATGGATTATATAAATATGGTCAAGATCATTAAATTAATATTTGTTTTACCTTCGTCTCTAACTTTAAAAACTTTAGCTATTGAAATATTTGCATCCACAATTTCATCTAAATTTTAGTTAAAAATCAAATAAATTTAATAACCAATTCACCTTAATCTAAGTAAGCATTTCATTACATTGTCTATTATTTATTTTTATTTTTTTGAAGAATTGACACTAAAATTTTAAAGCGATTTTTTGCATGGGTTAGGTTCAACGGTAGGATTTATTTTTTGCTCCTAACATATATTTTTCAGTCTTATCTTAATTTTTATTGTTAATATGAGTTATAAGTATGATATTCAATTTTTCTTATATGATTTAGAGTAGATTTTGTGCAATATATGTAGAAGTATTCAATAAGATTAATGTAAAAGTGGTAGAAGTTGTCAATCCTACATCGTTAGTTCATCCATTTAGGTTATTTTATAGTAACTTTAATTTTTAAGAATGATTTATTTACTTTCCATCTATATTTGTAGGAAAGATCAATATGATTTTGAGTTATAATTTGTGGAAAAAACTAATTGCAACTAAGAGCAGAAGTGTTTTGGGCAAAGTGGGCATAAATAGGGCTAAAATGTAACTTTTAAACTTCTATGATTTTCTTAAAATATATACAAATATAAGGGTATTATGATATTTTAGAAATATATATTTCATCTCCTTTGAAAATGGTTGAAATAATATTACGGTTAAGTATGAGGGGTAAAGGATATTCAAATCTCCTTTGAAATCGCTCCTTGAAGGTTGTTATGAAAATTGGGGTGGTTAGAGTTACTTTATGTGGGACAAATAATGAAAAATCAACCGAACATGGTCTCCTTTATAGATTTATTGACTAGATAACCATTAAAATGAGCATTCAAAGTTTAAATTACTTATTGAAAATTGTTACCCAAGTTGTTTACTTATCTAAAATTAGATGGGTGTTCCAAGACTTATTATAACTCTAAGAGCGATAAGACTTAAGATAATAAGAATTTTCTAGTGAATTGTACACATTATTGCTTTCTAGTTATGAACCAACACTTTGTTGATACTAATTAAATTATCAGAGACGTCGTTTTAGCCCATTCCTAGATTCTTCCTCATGTAAGAAAAATCTAAAATTGCCCTCTTAAACCATTTAAAGCAGAAGTTGACTTCTACAAAAATAAACTGGAATTACATAATTACGTGTCATATTGTAACAAGCGAGAATAAACCTTGCAAATAATAATAATAAGCATTAAAATCAAGAATACAAACATTAACTTCTATTGAAAATATCTCCATCAACCTCAATCAAAGTAAACATCTACATGTTAATTGCATTGCATGCTCCACTTGGAAAATGGTACATGGACTTTGAATAATCACCTGTCAACA
This sequence comes from Anacardium occidentale, assembly GCA_026122585.1. NCBI lineage: Eukaryota > Viridiplantae > Streptophyta > Magnoliopsida > Sapindales > Anacardiaceae > Anacardium > Anacardium occidentale. The sequence goes on along the minus strand of JAJEJH010000866.1, from coordinate 56,910 downwards.
AAAATATATGAAAATAAGATATAAGCTAAAATAAAATTTCTTCTAAACTGAATTTTTAAAAGAAAGTAATTTTTAAAAGCCAAATGACTTATTCTTACCCAAAGTTTCCCTAAATGACAAAATTCCACCCATTAACTTTTAGAAACCAAATACTTACTCGTTGACCAAAGTTAACTTTTAAATTTAACTGGTCAAAGAGATATTTTTGTCTTTTTGACAAAAAGAATTTAAAAAATAATAAATAATAAAATTAATTTTATAAAAATAATTAAAATATAAAATAATATTTAGATAATAATAAAAAACTAATAAATTAATAAAAAATAAAAAATTTAAAAGAAGAGGCCACCACCGTTAGTAGCATTAGCGGCGGCAATGGTCCCTAAAAGCCTAACCAAGTGGTCAGATCTGACTGCTTCAATGGGGAAGATGGTTATATCTGACCACAAAAGATATGGCCAGAAACAATTAGAATGCTTAAAACCGACTATTTTTGATATTTCTCAATGGCAGAGGCAACCAAACGAGACAACTAGATCTAGTCATCAATCCAATCAGGTGGCCATTTTCGGCCACCTGGTTATGTCAACGGCAGTAGCCTCTTTTTAAAAATTTTTTTATTTTTATTAATTTAAATAATTTTATATTATATTATATTAATATTATTTTATATTAAATTTTATTTTAATATTAATATCATTTAATTTTTTATGTGAGGGTATTCTGTTCATTTCATTCAAAATATGAATATATTTGGAAGGAAATTGGTCAAGGGTGGATATTTGGCTTTTTAAAATTTTTGGGTGGGACTTCGTTATTTATGAAAACTTTGGGTGGGAATAGGTCATTTGGCCTTTATTAAATTAGCATGATGTTCTTGAATAACTATATTTGTTATAGTTTAACACCACCCAACATGTCATTTTAATTGGGGTTACCGTAAAAGTGATGATTAACTATATCAAAATATGTACAAGACCGTGATGGATCAACAAAGGATTTATCACTTACAACAACAAAAAAGTATACTCTGATAGGCGTTTGCTAGTGTATGTTAACAACCATTGAAAATTTGTGATTATAGTGGAATCGTGTTGTTGCCCAATCCAATGCTATTCAGTTGTTGACTTGGTTGTCAATCTATGATTAAAGGTGGATGCTGCTTTTATGACTTAGCCTCATGAGATATGATATGATGAAAGGATCAAATTGTATGAGTAATTGTATTGTTGATAACCTATAAGCATAAATGTTGACACTTCAATGATCAGGTGCCTATGATGGCTTGCTAAAGCCTGCTCCTGGTCTAAGTGTGAAGGGATGTCAAAGAAGAGATTTGACATAAGTCCATACACTATCAACTTGTTAAAGAACTTTTGGGTCAAGCACAAAAGGGGTTGAGTGATTTAAGAAGCATTAGGATTATTTAGGATGAATGAAGTACATTTATGGATAGACGATTTCTAGTCTTAAGAAGTGTTTGGATACAAAAAGTTGAATCCTAAGGCAAGAGAATAGGAAAATCATTGGTTGACTTGCCAACTATGTTTAGACAAGGTTGAAAAGTCAAAATAGATATTTTGGTTGGGACCATGACTGTGTATATCCATATTCATGATCATGTATCAGTGTAAGTTGAAAAACATCTGTAATGTTTATCCAGTCAAATTGATACATAACTAAAAATGGATAATTTGTCCTAGTCAAAGATTGTGTATCATATTAGATGGATGATTATCTATATCCCTAATTGTGTCCAAAATTTTAAGATGATTATACAGATCGTGAGATTAGATAAACACATAAAACATAACTATGTATCCTTCATAGATACCAGTGTATTGGCTTTGATATAAAGTAATGCATCTTTTGCACTCTGGTTGGACAAACATTTATCATTAGACACATGCTTGTGCCTTCTCACTTACATGCCCATGCATGAGACTCTTAGTAATGTTTTGTTATAGATAACCTCTCTTTTTATGCCTTATATTGATACAAAGGAGTTCCACCCTACTCTTGGGTAGGTAGCAAATCTTTAAAGTCATTTGATTGCCATGCAAAGACCAATGGAACCTCTAAATAAAAGGTATGAAATTCTAACTTTGTATGGTTTTATTTTCATTATTTCATGCAATTTTAATTATCAAGTGATCCTAGTGGGGTTTTATCATGTATATTTTATACATTGATTGAGTGTATATGGATATGTTATACAAGGATGAACTTTGAAAAAATTTTGTATGTAATGTCAGCTATACTTGTGCTTATACATGGCACTTCTAGCCTTAACATTATTAATGAACATGTATCATTGTAAGAATTGGCTTTGGAGCACAAACTCTAACATTCATAACATTATTTACACTCTTGAAACTGGGACAATTTGTTATGCAATAAAAATTCCTCTTCAAACTAACTCATGGATACAACTTCTAACAATAACCAATGATCAATGAACAAGCATCACTTGAGTCTGTACTCCATAAGAGAAACCTCAAGCAAATATCTTTTCTTTAAGAAGCTACAAGATAAGATATGAAAGACTAAATCTACCATAGTTACAATAATCATCTAGTAGTAAAAAGTTGTTTCATATTGCTAGGGAATTATTCTCCTTAATTTCGACAATTACAAATAAAGTGCAACTACTCTCATTCTATAATGAGACTGATCCATACACATCCATCCAAACCATGTATTCTACTAGTCAACAGTCTCAACACGCATTCATCAAGCAGATTTTCCAATGGGGAAATATAGGGCAAAGAGAACAAATGACACAACATAACACTCACTTGAATTTGGACTAAAGCAAGGAAAAAAACAAGCGTGAAAGAAAATTCCACCAGCTTGAATAATCAGCACCAATCTTTCCTTGCAAGAAGACTAGATAAAGAGATAGGATAAACCTAGAACCAACAAGTAATTAGGAACATCCACACACAAATCATGCAAGCTTTGAAGTAAAGTTTCCTCAATAGTCAATTCAAAAGTCCCTTTACATGATGAATTTTAACACTTATAATTTAGATAAGAAAATTACAAGGGCACTACACCTAGAAAGTTTACAAAAGATGATGTTGTGCATAGGAGGAAGCACGATCATGCGTTTGGCCATGTGTAGGAATTGGGTGATTACATCGTTGGACACACGGGCATGTGCAAAAGGCAAAAGCTAACATAGATGAAACCACGGGGTAAGTGCACGATCATGTGCGTTGATTATAAGACATGGACGAACACATGGGCATGTGCAAAGGCTAGAAGCTAGCATGGTTGGGAGGCATGGTCGAGCACACGATCATGTGTATTGACCTGCTTCTTTTTCTCATACATTTCTTGTGCCATTTGCACCCCTTTGAAGTTTGCTTCACTACCTAACTTTCATGCCTTCTTCGAGGAGCAATGTTATGCGTCCAAATATTTGAAAGACGACACTAATGACTAGTGAAAAGCTTGACAACCCAAGGAAGTTAGCAAAAACACCACAAAACAACCTCTGGAACCCATGAATGTGTGAGTTGCCTTCAAATAAGGTGATGGCTTGGAACCTACATTCACATCAGAGACCATGGTGACACCCATCATGCTATTAACTATTGTAGTATACTAAACTTATGTAACTTTAGCTCTTACTACTATAAATTCATACCAATGGGAAAAGGGAACCATATTAAGAAGGTGAACTCTAGATCCAGTTACTAGTCCTAAAACCACTACACCAAGTTAATCAAGAGTTTGATCTTGATATGTTACTAGTGGGTTTCAAACCCATGCTCTCAAGCTTAAACACCCATCTCCCCCAACTTTTGTCACTTAAGAGTTTGATCATGATCTTAAAGACACTAAACAACACTTTTGTACTATATTCTACTCATTTTGTAATTATGCATCAACAAGGTAACAACAATACTGTGGATATAGACTATTGATCTTTCTAACTAAACCACGAAAAAAATTGATTTTTTTTCTCTTTAATTTTTTGTCATTTCATACTTGCACTTGAATCTTCTAGACTCGGTGTACTTTTTGTTGGTGCACATATCAAACCAACACAAGTTAAACTTGCTTGACAGTAAAATTTTTCATCAGGATTGGGATTTCAAGTTAAATTTGATAAATTTTTCATTAAAATGAATAAGGCTCAAAACTATTTGTGACCCTAGACAATAGTTATTATGGTGGTCCTTTAATGATATAAATATAAGATATGAATGAGATATGAATAAGGATATAAATTTATTTTACCTCTTTTCTATCATTTATGGAATGCCCTTTGAATTAAAGTTGCAAAATTTGAGATTTGATGAGTGTAGAGCTTTTGTAAAACAAATAAATCACCAATTAAATGTAGAAGATAAAGAACATTGGAGAAGAGGAAAGAATGAAAAAGATGATGAAAAATTTACCATTTAGAAAGTGATTATTCTTTATATAAAAAAAATTTTCTAAGATTAAAATTTTTCTTGTGCATAATATAGCTAATTACCAAATAATTGGTTGAAGAGAATTATCATCCTAGAAAATTGATAAGTCAACATTTTTTTTGTAAGGATTAGACGTTAATTACAACATTTATTAGCCTAAAAAGTAGCTTGTAGTTATTTAGAATTTTAAGAGAGTCAATTAAAAAAAAAAGGAATATATATATACACGCGCGCGCGCACACACACACACACACATATATATATATATGTCATAACAAATAATTAAAAAAAAATTGAGATGTTAATGTTTATTAGCCTAAAAATCAAATTGTGGTTTACAATTTTAAGCCGAAAAAAACTAGCATTAAATGTTTTTTAATTACTTATCAATATGTAACCAAAAAAATTTTGAGGCCCCTCTTTTTCGGAATCCTAGCCATAAACTTTAGTGGCATATGTCCTAAGCTAACATTGAGGGCAGGGCAGATTGACATTTCAGGTTGAACTTTCTTTTAAATAGATATACCACGCTGCTCTTCGCATTTATCCTAAATATTTAACAACATCAAGAAAATATAATTAAGGGTATAAATTTAATATATAGGTAACATTTGTGAAATTAGTTTATATTTAATATCAAAAAAGTTATTGGAAATGTTAAACTTTGATTTAAATAAAATTAAAAATATCAATTAATAATATTGTATTTTTAAATTTAAAAGTTTACTAGGAAAAATAAACTGAAAAACCTAGTAAAGAAACAAAATCAGAAGTAAGATTCTGAGATTTTGATTTATGATCACTTTAAGGGGTGTATTTGAATTAAACCGAATTTGATAATCACTTAGCTCGAGTTTAGTTGGAATAAAAAAATAGTTTAACTCAAATTCAGTTTGAATTTGATAAACTAAAATTAAGAACAGTTTGAGTTTAATTTGAATAAACAAGGTTTAGTTCAACTCAATTTAAGTTCAATTTGAATTTGTGACTCAAATTCATGGTTTGGATTCATGACTCTAATTTAACTCCAATTTGTAGTTCAAATATATGACTCGGATATGTGATTCAGATTTGTGATTCAAGTTTGCAGTTTATTGACAAAATACCGTCATTTTGTCAATAAGTTGCAAACTTCAACTACGAATTTGAACCACAAATATGAGTTATAGATTTGAATTATAAATTTGAATCAAACTAAAACTACTAAGTCTAATTAAATTACAATATTAAAATGTCTTGATTGAGAATGCGAAGACAGTTTCTCATTGTTATTGCAAATGGAAAATAGGAAAATCCTTATAAGAGATTCTGACTAAATTCCTTGCTAAGCAGAATTTTCTAGCTACCTTGAGTTAGAAAATCTACCTATGTCTTTTGTTAGATGCTGGACTGGAATAACGTCAGGTTGTTGGGCTTGATTGCTCGAATAAACTTTTTTGAAGTAGGGTTCCTTGGGGGGAAATATTTTGAATTTTTTGAAGCATTTTCCCTTTCACATATAACTCTGTTGGGATAAGAATGTGACAGCAAAAATGTAATTGGTATTTCCCTTTCACATATAACTCTGTTATCTTTATGAAAATATGATAGCTTTGGAACCTCTATAGTATTGATAGAGTCGAATTTTTTATATCTTTATTATAAATTAATTATTATTTTTTTGTTTCTCACACTATAACAAATTCAATAAATTATGACGTCAAAATTTGTCACATAAAGTGTCATTTTTGTCACTAAATTTTTTTTGTGACGAAATTTTGTTGTCACAAGGATTGTCACCGCAGCCCCGTCTCAAAAAGTATATATGACGTAATTTGTATTTGTCACTAAATAGTCAAGTTTTAGTGACGAAAACTTTCATTGTCACTATATGTTATCACTTTTTATAACATTAATAATGTCACAATTAATGTCAAAAATTTGTCATCTAATATCATATTTCGTCACAAAATTATTATACTTTAAATGACAAAATTATATTTCGTCACCAAATAATGTGGTTATGGTGACGAAAATCACTATAGATATGAAAATAATGAAATTATATTGACAAAAATATTGTTTAATTTTTTGTCATCTAAATTTGTTTTTCATCACAATATATACGATGATAAATGACAATAGAAAAAATCGTCACCAAATAATATACCTTTTTTATGATGAAAATGTATTTATCATTGAACTAATAAATTTTAATGATGTAATAAACGTCAAAATTAAGAGACAATTTTTTTTATCGAAGTGTTATTTTTCTTTACAAAATTTATATTGCTATTATATAATTATGTTTGTGAACAATATAATTCATTACAATAAGATATGACATTTTATTAATTAAAACTTAATATTTGAAAATTGTAATAAATAAAAAATATCATAAATTATTGATAAATATACCTCAAGAAAATATATAAAAAATAAAATTCTTAACATTCTCAAAATAAAATATCAATGAACATAAATTCAGTAATGTCGAATCATTATATCAGTAACTAAATCAACATAACAAGTCTTAAAACAATAATGAAAACTTATCAAAAAAAGTCATCAAGATCAATCTCCTTTCAAGCTTTACTTCTCAGATAACTTTCGTCCATCTTCCTTTCAAAACTAACAACTGTGAAATCAATATACAATAATATTATCAAAACATATTATAGTTGTTATCTGCTGTATAGAAACAAGAGCAGAGTGGATAATAAAAATAGATACTAAATCAGTAGGATCAACTATTGCACTCGAAAAGAATTTATTTTGCCACCTTTCTCATATTTTTTCCAGTCAATAGTACCAGCACTTTTATGTTATGTAGCAAGAAACATGGTAGAGAAAGATAACAATTCCGAGACAACAGCTTTTCATAAGTCTGACACAATAAATTAAGACTAATGTTCCCAGACAGACATCTCTAGACCTCAGATATGGGACCATCCATTTGAACTTTCCATCTCATCAATAGTTGCTCTCGCTGTATATTCTCTAATCTGTATACACACACATATACACATAGAATATAAAAATTCAGAATATATATACAGTATAATAATATAACTTGCAGGATATTTTATTATATACATACAGTATAATATATATAAATACATAATATTGAAATTCATACAATACAGTCCATTGCAAAACTTTGTCATATATCCACACAACACCTTTAAGACAAAAGATTAGCTCAAGTAGTTAACGCTATAAGTCCAATAATTTTTTTCAACACATCATCAAAATGGCTGCCTGTGAGAACAGAAAAATAAAAATTTTAAGACGAAAGATTGAAACAGCAAGTTTAGAAAAGCTCAGTTCAATCTATTGAAAGAAGGAAAATTGCAGCAAAAAGAAAATTTTCTCTTTCTGATAAAATTTGCTCCAATAGTTCAGGTCATAACTTGCAATTGTGTGAAACAATACTTCGGTCACACAAGCTACGCCATTTTTATCGGCTAGACTATACAGAAACTATTACATAAACCTGGCTCTATTGTCAAGTTGCATCTAGCCTAGAACTCAGAAACTTGTCTATTTTAAATGGCCATTTTATGGCACCCAGTGTCTCAGGCATATATCTTTGCCTGCCTCTTCAGCTTTGAATCAAAATTATTAACTTCGATAAAAATTTTTTGATAATAACAAAATTCCACCTTACCATTAGACGAATATGAAATCTAAATTAAGCAAATGAAGTACCATATCATCCCTCACAGAATTTATGCAAGCAAGAACTGAAGACACTATTGTTACTAAAAGATTAACTATCTAAAACCTAATGATTTAAGCACATCAGAGGAAAATTTTATCCTATAAATTTTTAATCGCATTGCTATTTCTTTCCATGTAATTATTGATAAAAAAGTAAATGTATATGGTGATTAGATCTCTCACTTTTCAGTCAACTGATAAAAAAGTCTCCCAATTATTCCCTAGTACTGCATATTGTTGTCAATACTAGACAATTAGAAACTTGAGCTGTATCTCAAGGACCGATTATATGACAATAAAGTCTGAGTTACATCATCATGTTCGATCTAACAAAGACAGAGCTATAAGCTATTGTTCATCAAGCCATCAATAATAGACAGTACCAAGTCTAGACAAGATAAAATTTACACTTTTACTAGGTCAAGGTTTTCGTGTCTGATTTCCTAATCCCAGCCCTCTTATCTCTTCATTCTCTGAGGTCAGGTTATGGAAGATGGAGAATAGGATATGAGCAACAACAAGTTTGAATTTCTCTAAACAGTTCAGTTTCACCTTTATTGACTTATTCACCTTAAAACCTAGACCAAACTAATATTGTGAACTCACAAATTCTAGGCCCTTATATTCGTTTTTCACTTTTCCAATATATTCCAGATTTATCGAAGCTACCACAAAACCAAACGAAACAAAGCAAAAATCTAACTTTAAAAATCAAGTTAAAACAACATTTCACCTCTCATCTATCCTAAAATTTTCTCGGCAGCCAAATACCAGATAAAGCAGCCAAACTGGAACTAACCTAATCACTAAACTCATCAAAAACAAATCTGACTTTACCTATGAACTTTTGTTTCAACAACAAAATCAAAATTAACAGAATCTACAAAAACAAAGTAGAAGAACAAAACAAAACTCACCTCAAATTCAAATCCAAGCGTTTGACGAAGAAGAATCAAATTGAGATCTCTACAACGACAGAGAATCACAACAGAAAAATAAAAGAAATAATAAAAGCAAAAATTATCGAAGAAATAACAAAGGAGTCGGTGAAATGACATTTCAATGAAACGAAATATGAAGTTAAATAAGAACAAAAGTAAGAATATCCATATACAGATACTCACAGACTATTAAAAGATATCGAAGAAGCGAGTCAGTCTGATTCCTCGTACTTTCCAGTGGAATTTCTGGTGATCTTCAGAGCTAATCAACTAAAAATATCGAGATGGTTTCGTGCGAAATGGGGAAGAAATCGACCTCCGCCGTATTTTTTTCCTTCTTCAACTAGGTTTTTAAAGACCGGTTCGGGTGGTCTAGAAAGTGGGCTTATCTGAACCGGGATTTGGTTCGGATGGTTCCGTCCCGTATTTTTGGGTTTTAGAAAGGTATAATTTAATTCAAATATTTGAAAATATTTTTTAGGAAATTAATTTAATTAATTATTTTTACCGCTATTATTTGAAACATAATATTCAATAAAATAACATTTAAATCATTCTGAATGTATTTAGATAACTTCTATAGACAAAATTACAAGCATTTTGAAACCGCACGATTGTAACTGGGAAACGTAAATAATGAATACAAATTTTGGACAAAAAAAGTAATTATTAAAATTAAAACAATATAAATAAGCTCGTATCTTCCATTACAGACAACCGCATCCGATTAAGGACGAACATGAACCTGAACTGTACAAAACGAGCCCGAACACGAACATGTGCATGTTCACATTTGATTCGGTTTGAATTCATCACTAATTGCTTTCATGACACATTTGATAATTCGTCATCTAATTTCATTATTAGTGACGTCAATTATCGTCATTAAACAAATTCTTATTCGAATAATTTTTCCTTCATACTTTAATTATGATATATTTATCTTTTTATTTAAATAAATGTATATTGGTGACTAGGTAAGGCTAGATTTGAATCAACCATGTTAAGGTTCATTTTAAAATTTAGTTCGAATAAGCCTAAAACAAACTATTCAAATATGAATACGAATACGAACATGTATATTGGTGACAAAAATAATTCATCAATGATATTTTTTATGTGTATCAGTGACAATAATTATATTGTCACTAAATATTAATATTAAGTGACACAAATAATTTTCATCAAATGTGTTCCCTCCAAAAATTTTAGTGGGAAATTTTACCATTAGTAACAACTAATTAAATTGTCACCAAATATTAATATTATGTGATAAAAATAGTTACCATCAAACTTATTTCCTCTAAAAATTTTGCCATGAAATTTTACCTCTATATCAATTGTGACGAATATTATATTTTGTCACAAACAATAATCAACTGTGACAATTAAAATGGTCACAAAAATAATATTTTATAATTATTTTATTTTATATATTAATTAATGACAAATCTGTATTACGTCATCAAAAGATGCAATATTGTGACGATACGTTCGTTATAAATGTATATTATATCGTCATAAAATTATTTTAAACTATGGTACCAAACGAAAAAGTGATAAAATTTAATCATTCGTCACTAAATATGGACATTGGTGACGAACAATTTGAATTTTGTTGACAATATATTAATCATCACAATAATAAATGATTTAATGACAATTATAAAAAAAACGTCATCAAAGACTGTCATATAGTGACAAAATTACATTCGTCACAAATAAATTTGTCATAAAATATATAATTTCTTGTAGTGTCATTACACCCACTCATTATAAATTTTTCTATTTCTTTTTTTTTATTCTCTTTTATTAATAATATATCACTATATTTAAATTAAGTATAAATTAACACTTAATCACATAATGATCCATCATTAAATATATGCAAAATAATATGTATACATAGTTTTATCTATTATTAAAAATATATACATAATTCTACCCATTAGAAAATTACGTGTTGTAACTAATTATATTGTTACACGCAAGAATTATGTGTAACTACAATGTATCAATATCAACTTACTAAGATTATCTTCGGCAACCTAAAATCAGTCTACTCAATAAAGTCAATATTCCATATGTTAACTGCATTGTCATGCGCCACTTGGAAAATGATACATGGACTTTATTTAGTTCATGACATCATAACGAGATAATGGTGATAATTTAGGCACTTCATTTTTTCCTATATATAACCCTATAGGTTCTTGTGATTTCATCATTCAAGAAGAATGGGTTGTCTAATGTGGGCTTATCAAATTTTATGCATTCAGTTGCTATTTTTGTGCTCTCAAAGTTCTGCAACACTCTGCTCTCATGAGCAGAGCTCTGCATTGCTCCATTTTAAACAACACTTTTCCTTCATCAATTGCTCTTCCTTTGATTTTGATGTTCACTCACCATGTCTTTGCTCTTATCCAAAAATGATGTCTTGGAAAGAGGTTAAGGATTGCTGCTTATGGGATGGTGTCACATGTGATTCTTTAACAGGCCATGTGACTAGTCTCGACCTTAGTTGTGCGTGGCTTTATGGAAGCCTCCCTTCAAACAGTAGTCTTTTCCTTTTGAATCATTTGCAAAGACTAAACTTAGCTTATATTGATTTCAATCTTTCTTATATTTCTTCTGATTTTCATCGTTTGTCCAGTTTGACATATCTTAATCTCTCATGCTCAAACTTTTCTGGTCAAATTCCTTTTGAAATCTCCCACTTGTCTAAATTGGCTGTGCTTGATGTTTCTCAAAATTATTATGATGAACCTTCAATTGAAACAAATACTTTAAAGGGGTTACTTCAAAATTTGACCAAATTAACAGAACTTCATCTTGATGATGTGAACATGTCTACCATTTTACCAAGTTCCTTGATGAATCTGTCTTCTTCTTTGTCTTTTTTGAGTCTCTCTTCTTGTGAATTACTAGGTACATTTCCAAATAACATCTTCCACATGACAAGTTTAAAAACCCTCGATTTAGCATATAATCAAAATTTGACAGTTGTTTTCCCGAAGGTTAACTGGAGCAGCCCCCTCAAGTTTTTGGACGTGTCTGTCACGGCTTTTTCAGGAGAATTACCTAGTGCTCTTGGAAATCTCAAGTACTTGACACATTTTGGTGCCTCATACTGTGGTCTTAATAGGTTAGTACCTATCCCACTTGGAAACCTTTCAAACCTTAATAATTTGAACCTTGCAGGAAACAATTTTGGAGGTCAGATTCCTTCTTTTTTTTCAAATTTCGTTCAGCTCAATATATTATCTCTTTCAGCAAATAATTTCGTAGGACAAATTCCCGATGTTTTTTTTAACCTGACTCAACTTTCTTATTTGTACCTTTCATTTAATCAACTAACTGGTAATATTCCTTCTCATGTAAATGGTTTTGGAACTTTGTCTCATATTTCTTTATATCATAACTCTTTCAATGGGTCTCTGCCATCTTGGTTATTCACTCTACCTTCGTTACGATATGTAGACTTCAGTTTTAACCAACTAACAGGCACTATAAACGAATTTCATAGTAAATTATTGGAAATACTCCGTTTAGCTGGTAATAGATTGCACGGATCAGTTCCAAGTTCAATGTTTGAACTTGTTAATTTAACTGTTCTCTCTCTTTCTTTGGACAATTCAAGTGGCATTGATCTTTACCAGTTTTCAAAGCTCAAGAAACTTGAGATGCTTGACTTATCTCATGTCAATCTATCTCTGAGCACCCCATTCAAAGGTAACTCTTCCTTTCCGCAACTCACCTTGCTAAGATTATCTGCTTGTAACTTGAGTGAATTCCCGAATATTTTAAGGAAATCAGACCAATTGGGTGAGCTTGATCTTTCTCAAAATAAAATTCATGGTCGAATTCCTGAGTGGATGTGGGACATTGGAAAGGAAAGTTTGTACCACTTAAATCTTTCCCACAACTTTCTTACAAGCATAGATCAGCTTCCTTGGAAAGATCTTGAATATCTAGGACCTTCGGTCCAACTTCATTCAAGCACCGTTTCCAGTTGCACCGCCTTCCTTAATATTTCTTTCTTTGTCAAACAACAGTTTGGCGGGAGAGATGCGTCAGTTGTGCAATTTGAGTGTTCTACAAGTTCTAGATCTTTCAAATAATCACTTGAATGGTACAATTCTCGAATGGATGGTAAACTCCAGGAGTCTTCAAGTGTTGGATGTACGAAAAAATAGATTGCATGGAAACATTCCTAACACATTTGCACGGGGCAATCAATTGAGGACACTTAACTTTGACGGTAATCGACTAGAAGGGCCACTCCCACGAAGCTTAGTAAATTGTGCTGGGCTTGAAGTTTTAGATCTTGGAAACAACAAGATTATTGACACCTTCCCCTATTGGTTGGGAGATCTTCCTGAGTTGCAGGTTCTTGTTCTTCGTTTCAACAACTTTTATGGTTCTGATTGGGTTTCTTTTGAATTTAATGGTAGTTTTCCAGTGCTGAGAATTTTAGATCTCTCAAACAACAATTTTAATGGCAATTTGCCATCAAGATTTTTTGAGAATCTAAAAGCTATGATGAATCTTGATGAGGCAAAAAAGAAATTGAATTATATGGGTGATCAATATTATCAAGATTCCATGGCGATGGTAGTTAAAGGTTTTGAAATCCAACTGGAGAAAATTCTTACTACTTTTACTACCATTGATTTTTCAAACAATTCCTTCCATGGGGAAATCCCAAACTCAATTGGAAAACTTCATTCACTTCGACTCCTCAATCTTTCCCAAAATAGCCTAACTGGTCACATTCCTTTGTCATTGGGAGACTTGACTGTACTTGAAGCCTTAGATCTATCTTCAAACAAGCTTGATGGAGTTATTCCAACGCAATTAGTAAGTTTGACATTTCTGGCAAAGTTAAACTTATCACATAATCAGCTTGTGGGACCTGTCCCTCGAGGGAACCAATTCGAGACCTTCGAGAGTGACTCGTACATTGGCAACCCAGGGTTGTGTGGATTCATGTTGTCGAACAAATGTAATATTGATGATGCAGCACAACCAAAATCATCAGTATTCCATGGTGAAAAGCCCAACATTTCAGGATGGTATGAGTGGACAGTTGTTATGATGGGATATGGATGCGGAGTATCCCTCGGCTTGTTTATAGGATATCAAGTGTTCACGACAGGAAAACCGCAATGGCTTCTAAAGGTGATTAATAGAGCTATTAAAAGATGTGAGAGGAGACAAAGATGTAATAGATAAGAAGAGTAAGCAAGAGTTGTTCTCTTCATAAGATCAGTTTGGTTAAATTATACATCTACTTTTCTTTATCTGGACATTTAGGATCTCCTTTGATTAACTTGGATTTTCCATTTGACGATTAATCTGATAATGTCATTTCCACTTTTAACTTGCAGGAAATTGCATTGTGGGTGTGAAGACCAATGTCATAAAGGATCGCCAAATTTCGGGATTCGTCATTTGTGATAAAGTATATAGCATCAAATAATTGCCAAGTTTCCTTCTACCAATTTCAATACATGGTTCTGTTTTCACGTTAGGATTTTATCGGTGTATGAACCTTGTGAAGAGATATGTATTCTGTCTATAATGTGATTAAAGTTTGCAATCAAATGTTGAAAGAGCCAATTCCCGTTTAGAAATTGAAGTTGAAATTTCAAGTTCAACTTACCACTACAAAATAAAGACAAATGGTACGCAAAATTGCACGAATACCTTGCAACAATCAAATAAAAAATCACCAAATCTAATCCAACTGACAACAAATCCTAATCCAATCCAACCAACTAACACAATAAATCCACATATATATTCAATAAATCTATTGCATCAAACAACCAATCACTAAATCCAATCCAACCAATAACAAATCCAAATCCAATCCAACAAACACAATAAGTTTACTGCATACGTATGCAAAAAATTTGCTGCGTCAAAAAACAAATAACCAAATCCGATCCAACCAACAACAAATTCTAATCCAATCCAACCAAGAGCCAACCAACATAATGAAACTACTCCATCAAATAAATAACAAGTCCATATATATATATGCAATAAATTTGCTACATCAATTAACAAATCCAACCCAACCAACACAATCAAAGAACAACGTTTACAATACAAACCACCAAAGCCAACAATACAAAGTTTACAAACCAACCAACAAAATCTAATGATAGATTAGTTACAAAATCATTAGTCCAATCCATTAATCTTTTGTTAAGTAAATCTCTCAATCTCATTTTTAGTTTACACTAATCAAAGAAAAAATAAATGGGTTAGTTAGTTAATCTAGTAAGTGGTAAAGATCATACTATAAATTAAAACATTATGTAAGGAATTATTAAAATGTGACATACTTTAATGGGTTATGTGATATGATGCATGACTTTGATCTAATCACTACCATACATAAGCATACTTACAATTTTTGGTAATAGAGATGCCCTATATGGGTAACCCTACTACCAACATTGAAAGTGTTTCTTGAAGTAATTAAGGAGATTGGAATTGTTAGAATTTCCAATGCAATACGAGACAAGAATCAATATCCAAGCTAGTTAAGTTGCCACCCTGCTAAAAGATTGAAATTATTTGAACCTTCCTCAAGTTTGTCTTGAAGATACAAATCCAATTCTGATTTATCAGGTACAACTTGCTTCATCCTCATCTTTTCAAGCTGTCAATCCTGCCATGATGGAATTTGTTGTCATAATGATGATGTTGTCTTTCTACAACCTCCAAAGGACATTAATGACCTACTTCATAAAATGGTTGGTTAATAATAATAATGTAAAAATAAGTATATTGGAAGAAATAATTTAATTCAAAATATAGTTACAATTTATTAAATAACCTTACCAAACTATGATTTTGATTGAGTTTGAGGGACAGTGGTTGGACCTTCCTAATAAATAATGTCCTTGTATTTGTCAAATAAGTCCTCAAGATTTTTTGGGCATTATTTATCTCCTCCCTTGCCTGATTCTCACCATCTAACGTTAGGAAAGCATATTGTATAAACTCAAATTTAAACCTATACTAAAAGTATAAATCATTCATTAAAGGGTTTGGATTAGTTTAGTTTAGAAGATCTATACGTAACTTACCTCTAATCTAGTGTATTTGCAAGTGACATGAGCAAGTTGACATGTCCTTATTATTTGTCAAAATTTGAGCTCATGAGTGCCACATCTTTATATGAATCAAACTCTCTGTTCTTCAAAATCTTTTTTATTCTAAAGACTTCAATAATCTTTGTAACATTGTTGAAAACACTCAAAAAATCATATGTAGAACCCACCCTACCCCACTCTTGTGGAGAGGGGCAAAATTCCTGGAACGCTCCATTATTGTAGGTATATCATGGAAAAACTTCCTAGAAATTCAAAGCAACCCTCAACATTTGGTATGTGCTGCTCCATGAGGTTGGGCAATCAAGAATCAATTTTCTTTATTGTACACCACATATTTAACAAATATGGATGAAGTCCTTTTGTCTAGCCTCACTTGCATGTATATACTTTCCATTATCTCTAATTTTATCTATGATATCTCTGATTACACTCATGTCATCTTGTACAAGATGGTTGATGATGTGGGCCATGCATCAAACTTGGAAGAGTCGACCACCAGCCACTAATAACTATCCTATGTGAAATTTCTCTTTCAATAACCTCATGCATTCGTCATTGATGGACACATTGTCGATGGTAATGGTATACATCTATAAATTATAAATCAAGCTCAAACAAATAATTATAAAATAATTCCAATAAAAAATATGAATTTATACTATATTGCACCTTCTTCTGTATTTCCTATTTTGTGAAACATTTGTACAATGTCGTTGCAATATTTCTCCTTGTTCGAGGGCGAGGCATGTGTACAAAGCTTATTATTCACTTTTGTGTTGTCTAAGTGTTGATGTCCACCCAATGTGCAATTACAACTATGTATTCAAGATTTTGTGCATCTGACTTCCACAAGATGGTTGTCAAACTTATTCTATGGAGTTGATCAAACTCTTTCTAAATTTTGTTTGCTTTTACTTGTACCACCTATTTACAATCAGCCTTTACTTGTTTTTAGCTAATTTTTTCATACAATGGTTGCAAGATCTAGCAAAAGAAACTAAACATCAGATTCTCAACAAAATTGAAAGGCAACTTAGTAGCCAATATCAAATATGCAAGTGTCTCTCTCACCTGCAAACATAAATTGAATGTATTAATAAGTTAATGAAGAGTAAATATTCCCTAAAAAAGGTAATTGAATATTTCCCACTCATTTTAATAAGTGATGGACTTGTTACGTAAGTGCTCTCATGAGAATCAACGACTTTATACCCCATTATTGTTTGGCCCTTGGGGAGAATCCCTTTCCCCCAATGCTTTTTTCTCTCAACACATTGTTTCATATGTCTCATAAGGTGTGTAGTTGTATGAGTTGATTGAAGCTTCAAATTTTTCCATAGAACTTATACATTATGTAATGTGTATCTTCAACGGTAACTATCTCTTTTTCAGGAAAACATTCCCAAAATATCGACGTCCTTCATTTTCTAGTAGGTGGGATAATAGTGGTGGGCGGAGAAGTGGAGATATCTCTTGCCTGCTCAACACCAGTATCTCCCTTATTTTGTTCATTAGAGTCAAATAAGTCAAAATTTTTAACAACCGTCATATCCACTTCGATGTTGTCAAGTGGTTCATGGGTTGGTCTTGGTTTATATTAAGCTGCTTCATCGATAATTATGGCTTTTCCTCTATTAAATGGCCTTGAGGAACTGGTGGGCACATTGTGCCTACAGTTTGACGATTATGGCTCGATCCAAAAATATTTGTTGATCTACATTTTGTAAAAGAGTTAGAGAGAAAATTCAAATGGTGAGAAACATAGATATTATATATAGAAGAAAATAGTTTGAAACTGATCTCACAATCACAAATTCAAGATTCAGCACTGTTTATGCTTCTAACAAAATCTTGGCCTGTAATTTAACATGACACATAAGGTAGAGAATTGTTCTTTCTTTAGCAAACAAAATAATTTTCATTCTAGTTCATTCCAGGAAATCCTTAAGCGCTAATAAAGAATGCCAATAGATAGTCAAAACTAAGAAAAAAAGAAAGAGAAAAGTACAAAGGTGGCATAACTTTCAAGCCCCCTTGAAGATTATCCTCTGTCAATTTAGCAGTTTCTAATGAATCAAACAAGGCTTTCAAAGCAGTGTGACGTGCAACTGGGATGGTTTGTTGGATTACAGTTGAAACAGATGGGTGTCCAATTAAAGATTCTCGATTACGCCTATGTAGATGAGAATGGCACGAGTATGCTAAGGTTTGATCTTGCTATGACAAAACTCAGGACATACAACTCACAATAGTCCATATAAAAGTCATAACTTACTTTACCATCCAGACTACCTTTGGTGGGCAAGTTGCACCATTTTCCTCTAATGGCCTCTATTCTATGTCTACCATATACAATCAATGGATGAGGCATGCAAATTTTTGTCCACTAAATTAGAGAGAGTGGCCTTGGCATCCACTAATTATGATTAATCTAAGCTTAATGCTATATTAATTGCCCATAAAACACCTTTTAATTATATAGAAGAAGGTCACCATTATTTCATAGATTGAGTATCCTTTCAGGGTTCTTCTCCATTTTGTTAAAAATGAAGTAACATGGTACAAAACATTTTCATTTCTTTATAGAAATGTAATAATAATAAAGCACATGATATTGCTTATTCTTTTAGAGAAATAATTTCAGGTAAGTAGTTGGAGTAAAATAGATTATTCATACCATTATTAATGGTAAGTTGACAAAATTTATCACTTAGGATGATCTTTTATTAGTTTTAGAGATTTTTCAAAGGGGGAATTTGGATAATATCTAAGACCTATCAGGTTAAGACCTGTCAATGTAACAATTCTCAACGATAGTTCAATGGCTGAGAAAATTGTGTTAGATTACAGGTAAATTATCAGCTTAAAGTGAGAATGAGTTGATAAAAATGAAGAAATAGACATTAGGAATGAATCAGATGATGAGATCAATGTTGACAAGGGACTTGCAGGCAATTTTCACCGTTAAAATCACAGTTTTCATCAACTCTTATGTTTCCTGCTATGTTTTTGCTTCAGAATGAATAAACTCTTTCTCGGGTTAAATTCATGGCTTCCTTGAGGGATTTTGTTGAGAAATAAGCATCTGGATTTGGTTAATATGGCTTTTGTTGATGGATTTCACTTTCAAAAATTGCTTCTCTCTAATGGCTTTTTTTGGGTCTCTTTCTCGTCTCTGTTTCTCACTCTGTTGGCTCTCTTCTACAAGTTCTATTTCAGGTATTTATAAATTATATTGTACAGCTAACAAGAGGAATAAAATTTACAAAAAGAAAACAGAAGACCCAAAAAAGTTTACCCGGGTAGAAGCAAAAGTGGCAAAGAGAGAAGTGTGACTACCTGGCAGAATGTACCGCTTATGATACTTTGGAGTGTTTATCACCAGTGGCTGCTGGGAGACGCCTTCATGATCAATATACTCATTGCAAGTCCGCAGTCTCTAAAATGCCACGCCAGAGCAACAGGAGCGACCGAGCATGGTGTTAATTTTGCTTGCCTCAGATCAAAGACAGACATAATTTGCATATTGGCCAGAATGTAATGCATACAAAATATCCCGTAATATCAGTACTCAAAACTAAAATCACAGTAAAATGAACAGTCATTCCCAGCAGAATACACATGCTATATCTACTTAATATTTGACAACAATTCCAGACCTGAAGTCCAAAATTTAAGGGTTTGCCGTCAGTTAGGACGCCTGGTACATCAAGGAAATCCAACAAAAAAGCCATTCTATTTATATGTGAGTGACCAGTTTTGATTTATCTTATCCAGGTGAATCTTAGTTTAACCCTAGAGATTATAATCAGTCAAGCAATTAAAAACCAAAAACGCTACCTACAAACTCAACAAAATATACAGAAAAATTGAAGCAAAACTCACATAATCAAAACTGGCATCAGAAACCGTAACCTCAAAATGTGTCCGTCTAGGTCTGAGAGAGAGAGATTGGCAGCACACCACCGTAGCTCAGAACAGGAACAGTTTTGGATATGCCTGAATCTCCTGAAGTGCCGTTTCTTCTTTGTTGAACAGATGAACATGAGGGAAGGGGCGTAAATCGGTCAGCTTTTGGTCAAAAAACGGAGAACCGAGGGAGGCCTTATGTCACGTCAAAACGACGGTGTTTTGTTATTTAAACAAAGCAACACCATTTCATACACTGACGAATAGTTTGGTTTGCAACGAATTATTCATTCATCTCGGTTTGGGTTTGTGCTTGTATTACCAAATATGAGCTACAAATATTCGTATTTATGATTGGTTCGTTTGGCACTTTTTCGTTATGCTACCAAACGAAGTGAGCTCAAAAATGAGTCTAAACCTATTTGTCTCGTATCTAACCCTAATTTTAAAAAATGATCATATTCATTTATATATTTAAAAATATATTATAACTTAATAGCTTGTAATAGAATATTTATAATCATAATTTTAATTTAACTCAAATATATAATTATTTATTATTGACACCCTTATCTATATTTATAGATAAAAACTTTTTTACTATGTTTTATTCTAATTAATATAAATTAAAGTAAAAATATTTAATAAAATTTTAGAAATAAAATAGTATTTAATTTCAGAACATTTTTGTCTATTCAATAATTTTATAAAAAATTTAATAGAAAAGTGGAATTTGACTTTTTTCAAACTTAGCAGCTGGAATTTTATCATTTCAACCAACACGCGGAAATAAGTCCTTGGGCCTATATTTAATATCAAACTTAATAAATTTAAAGTTATTAGATAAGTTTAATTTTGTTATAAATAAATTTAGAATATATTAAATCAAATATATTTAAACTTCCTATAATATTACTTAATAATATTTTCTTCCTCCTGTACATATTTTTTTTTTTTTTTCTGAATTTCATCTGATGTTAAAATTTTCTCCAAGTCTTCAAATAAAATTTACCCTTCTATTTTACAATAATTTTTTTTTTTAATTTCATTAAACCTAAATTAAATATAACATGGTTTTATTAAATTTTTTAACTTTTTCAAAGCATTAACTTAAAGATAAATAAGTGTTGCTTGACTCAAGGTTGTCACAGTTGCATTAAGGCAAAGCTTGAGTTTGAGATATTGATTTGAGTTTTGTAAAACACCAAAAGTAATATGGCAAATAACCTAGAGGGGGGGTGAATAGGTTATCTAAAAATTTTATCAAGTTTTAATTCCTTTCCTATTCAACCAACACAACACATGCAAATATAAGCACAATTAATTAAAAGACTAAACAAGTATAAAAGAGAGTAAGGGAAAAGAAATGCTCAGCTAATTTTATAGTGGTTCGGAGCTTTGAACACAAGCCTCCTACGTCCACTTCTTCAAGCAAAACCTCTTGAAGTTTCCACTAGTTGATTCGGGATTGCGCCCAACCGCTTACAATAGTTGATCCGGGATTTCGCCCACAATATAGTTTTGATTCAAGGGAATTTCGCCCTTAACAATAGTTATACGGGATTGCGCCCAAAAATTGTTGTAAGCAAGATATAGAAACAATATTGCCTCTCAAAGGCTAATGAACAATTAGCACAAATGAATTTCCTCAAGGTTTAGCAATGTGAGGAATAAAGATGAAGTAAGATTGAGAGAATATGAGGTTCAGTTGATTGCACTAGTTCTCCAACCCTTCTCACTTCAAAGAGTCTCCAATTTATAGCTCAAAGGTTGCTAGAAAAGGTAGAAATCCGTTGGTGAAGAAATAGATCCGTTGGAGCAGCTAATGTTGAAAATTTGCTCTTATGTACGGGCGTGAACACACCTTCACGGGCGTGACAACGTCAATTAATGCCTCGAGCAGTTCTGCCAACGGCTAATTTTTTCTTGGCGCCAGATCTTGTACGGGCGTGACATCATAATGTACGGGCGTACATTCATGTCTCTTCATTTTCCAGAACCGAGTACGGGGTCATGCACGACACCCTGTACGAGCTCATGTACGCTTCATATTTTGCCTATGCACGGGCGTACATAGACTCTTCACGGGCGTACAGTATTTAGCCTCTTGATCCTTTGACCTTGCACGGGCTGACCTGATCGTAACACGAAGGCGTGACTCTCTTTTCATCCTCACGGGCATGCATCAAACACGTACGGGCGTACATACTACTTGACTGCTTTGACTTATGTACGACGCACTCACGGGACCTTCATGCTCGTGACTTGCAAGAAATTGGTATTGCACGGGCGTACATATTACATGTATGGGCGTGAATAACCAATGTCAATTTTACAGAACCGAGCACGGGCAGCGTTACGGGGGCGTGAAAAAGCACGTACGAGATCGATTTATGCTAAGTACGGGCGTACGCATCATATGTACGGTCGTACATTATGCCTGCATAACATAAAAACAACTTTGTCCTATTTTGGTCATGTTTTCATCCATGCCAGGACACATTAGTCATTTTAACATCATTTTTGTTATCATCAAAACACATAGGGGTTCAACAATCTCCCCCTTTTTGATTGATGACAAAAATATGTTAAAATGTGTTATTATTCAAAAAAAAATTTAAAATGAATTAAAAGGCAAAGTAATTTTTATTCTTACTCCCCCTTTCAAATTGACTTAAACTCCCCATTTCTTTTGCACTTTGACTTCCCTTTTTAATGTTCAATTTTCCTAATTACATATCACATTTTATCCCCTTTCTCCCCCTTTTTGTCATAAATCAAAAAAATTTTGGCATAATCTCCTTTGTTTTTAGATATTTCCCAAAACAAACAAACACAACACAAACATTAACACTCCCAATTAACAATGCCAATCTTCCATTCAATCACTTCATCAACCAATCATAAGCACAAAGATCATAAACATAATCATAAACATAAAGATCGATCAAACTAAATGAGAAAGATGAGAAAAATTAACTATGCCTTAAATAAAAGAATTTTAGATTAATGAAAATTTGGACACAATATGTATGAAAGAAAAAAAAACATAAAAGATCATGCTATGGGGCATCCGTGGGAGCTTCACTTGGTGCACTATCTCCCATACTCATGCCGGGAATCCTCGAAGCCAACTCATCCACCCGCAACTCCAATCTATCAAAGCGACTGTTCACATGACTTTCCAGATTAAGGATTTGTCCTTGAATAGATTGCAGGTGGGCCAATACTTACTGCATTTCAGAAGGAGACTGTTCTTCGTGCCCAGTTTCAACTCGTCCTCTCTTGCTTCTTCTTATACTCGATTCAGGCCTATGAGAGGGACCTTCAGATGGGGCCATTGACGGGTCATTTTTAACTACGGTATCAGCCAATCTCCAACCCGATCTTCCATCCTTTTTAATTACACCCATTCTGAAAAGAGCTTCAGCATTCAACCAGCAGCTTTCTGAAAAACTATACACATACTCCGGTTCATTGGCTTCGAGTTCTAATCCTAATTTGATGGCTATAAAGGTAATTAGCTGACAGAAGTCTATTTTACCCCTGCCCTCCTGAATTTCACTTATTTTCCTAATAAGCCATCTAGCCGAATCAATTTGATATCTATTTTCGGCCGCCTCAAGCAAGATCATATCCTTCACACCTACATGCCCATTTGTATGTTGTCTTGCATTCAATGTATACGTTATCATTCTATGTACAACACGTAAGGCTGGGCTATCAAACAGACTACTCTTCGAAGTGTGCGCATTGTATGTCCCTATTCCTCCCAAATTGTGCCATGCTTCACTCGAATTATAACCTAAAGGAACATCAACTAATCCTTCACAATTGCATTCTAACCATTCAGCCAGATTTTCAGGATGAACAACAAATTCATTTCCTAATAACCTAAACTTCATCACATAATCTTTAATATTTCCCCTCGCATCTTTATCAATTTTCAGAGAGCTATAAAATTCTTTCACCAAATTCTCATAAACCTCATACTGCATTGTGAATAACTTAAACCACTTAGCATTTGATACTAATCTATTTACTTCCACACTTAACCCAACATCAGCAAGAATTCACAAATGTAAAGAACGTCCAACATAAATACCTCTGTTTAAAATCGCATCCAAAGCCTTCCGCTGTTGGTTATCATGCACTTTAATCCCATATGCGTGAGCTTTAGATTTCGCAGCCGTCATCTTAATCCTTGGCATGGTGCTTCCCACGAATTTGATGAAATGTTGAAAGGAGAGTGGATTTTTTGAAAGCTAGGGTTTGAGGAATGATTTTTAGGAAGAATGCAAGTGATTTGGAGGAGAAACTTGATGATTTGGTGGGGTTTTGGTCGAAAATGGGTTAGAAAGTTGAGAGGATTTGAAAAACAATTTAGGGATTTTGTTTGAAATGAAAAAAATCTGTGTGATTTTAATTTATACTGTCGAGTGTACGGGCGTACATGAACGTGTACGACCGTGAGTTTTTAAAATTCACGCTAACAGTCACGGTTGTGAAGGAAAACTGTACGGGCGTAAAATGCCAATTTTTAAACCTTGAAGAAAACATGCACGACCGTACATATATAATGTATGGTCGTGACTGCGATAAAATAAAACGACACGTGGCTTTCAAAACAATGTACGGCTGTGACTGTTTGAAGCACGGGCGTACATGGCACCAAAATTTCAAAACACATCCAAAAACTTTTTTAAAACATAAATCAAAACACTCTAAGACACAAATCTTGAATGTTTTGACCCTTTTTGAGGCAAAGCATCACTTTAAATCATATATCAACCAATTTCGAAAACAACTTTGAATTGATTAGGCTTGAATTTAAGTTGGATGCAATTTGCAATGTTCATATATCAATTAACCATACAACACTTGCAAACATTCAGACATATAGTCATACAATTTAAACATAATTATTTTTCACATAATTTAAACAAGAAAAACTTACTTGAGTTTACTAAGCACCACACTTTTGTCACAAGCCTTGCAAAGTCAATTTTTATTTTCATCCCTTGACTTCAAGGCACACCTGCACAAAAGAACTCAACTTTTCTTTGGTACCCAAGTTGTTTTGGGTCCATTTTGGTTATATAGTAATGTCCCTTTAGGAATCCAAACCTTCTTGATTCTAAAAGGTTTTCCATTCCTAATTGGACACTTCTTAAACACATGCCCAACAAATTTACAAAATGTACATTTCAAATGTAATGTATTTTGATCTTTTAATGTCCTATAATTACTTGAAGATGGATTACATGTATTGTAACCTAGGCCTTGTTTGTTTAAGGTGTTCCTTTGAGAAGCAAGCAATTCATCAAGTCTTTTAGTGCCTAATTTATACCTCTCAAGAATTTGATTTGAGCTAGACACTTTGCTTAACAAATTTTCATTTTCTTTCCTTAGGGATTCTAACTCTTTATCTTTTTCATGAAGAATTAATTCTACCTCCCTTTTTGATTCTTCATATTTATTTGTCATTGTATCTAGTTCTAGTTTTATACAAGAGTTATCTTTCTTCAAAATTTTATTTCTAGAACTAATATTTTTGAATTCAATTACCAACTCATCAAAGGCATGTTGTAATTCATCATATGAGATAGAGTTGGAATTATTTACCTCATCATCGGAATCACTCTTCACCATATAACACAAATTTTCTCTTTTGTTGTCCTCTTCACTTTCATCATTCGAGTTATCGCTTTCACTCCAAGTGGCGGCTAGAGCTTTCCTCTTGGATTTCTTTTCTTTCCTTCTTTTTCTCAAGAGAGGACATTCTTGGCGAATATGTCCAGGCTCTTTACATTCATAGCATATAACTCCTTTGCTCTTCTTCTCCCTTGTTCCTTTGGAGTTTAAGAAAAACTTGCTGAATTTTTTAACAAGTGTGCTTATGTCTTCCTCATCCATTGAAGACTCTTCATCTGAACTTTCCTCAATTTTCAAGGCAATGTTTTTCTTTGCCTTGACTTTCTCCTCTTCTTTGGGCTTCCATTTCATCTCATAAGTCAAAAGACTTCCAATGAGTTCATCCATGCCCATTTTCCCTAAATCTTTTGACTCTTCAATTGTCGTGACTTTCATACTCCATGGCTCCGGCAATGATCGAAGAATCTTTTTCACGAGCTCTATTGTTTCAAATTTCTTTCCAAGCCCTCTTAACTCGTTTACAAGGTTAGAGAATCTCTTATACATCTCCATGATATTCTCATCTTTCCTCATCTCGAAAAGCTCATATTCACGGAAGCTTAACTCGATCTTGGACTCCTTTACTTGATTGGTTCCTTCATGAGTGGTTTGAAGGATTGTCCAAGTTTCGTGGGCTGTTTCACAAGAAGAAACACGATTAAATTCAGTAGTATCTAAAACACAAAACAACATATTCAATGCCTTTGAATTTAAGCTTATTAATTTTTCATCGTTTTCATTAAATTCGCTTTCATTCTTGGGCAAATTCGTAATAGGATTTATGGGAACAAAATCACCCTTGTCAATTATTTTCCAAAGTTTATAATCAATGGATTGGACAAAAAATTTCATACGAATTTTTCATTGACCATAATTTATACCACAAAACAAAGGTGGTCTAGTTGAACTACCCCCTTCTTCGAATGACGGTTTTTGAAAAACGTTTGCCATATAATTTTCGAAAATGGATCTTAAACTCTAAAAATCGTTAGATTTTCGAAAACAAGAGCCCAAGCTCTGATACCAATTGTAAAACACCAAAAGCAATATGACAAATAACCTAGAGGGGGGGTGAATAGGTTATCTAAAAATTTTATCAAGTTTTAATTCCTTTCCTATTCAACCAACACAAACATGCAATTATAAGCACAATTAAGCACAATTAATTAAAAGACTAAACAAGTATAAAAGAGAGTAAGGGAAAAGAAATGCTCAGCCAATTTTATAGTGGTTCGGAGCTTTGAACACAAGCCTCCTACGTCCACTTCTTCAAGCAAAACCTCTTGAAGTTTCCACTAGTTGATTCGGGATTGCGCCCAACCGCTTACAATAGTTGATCCGGGATTTCGCCCACAATATAGTTTTGATTCAAGGGAATTTCGCCCTTAACAATAGTTATACGGGATTGCGCCCAAAAATTGTTGTAAGCAAGATATAGAAACAATATTGCCTCTCAAAGGCTAATGAACAATTAGCACAAATGAATTTCCTCAAGGTTTAGCAATGTGAGGAATAAAGATGAAGTAAGATTGAGAGAATATGAGGTTCAGTTGATTGCACTAGTTCTCTAACCCTTCTCACTTCAAAGAGTCTCCAATTTATAGCTCAAAGGTTGCTAGAAAAGATAGAAATCCGTTGGTGAAGAAATAGATCCGTTGGAGCAGCTAATGTTGAAAATTTGCTCTTATGTACGGGCGTGAACACACCTTCACGGGCGTGACAACGTCAATTAATACCTCGAGCAGTTCTCCCAACGGCTAATTTTTTCTTGGTGCCAGATCCTGTACGGGCGTGACACCATAATGTACGGGCGTACATTCGTGTCTCTTCATTTTCCAGAACCGAGTACGGGGTCATGCACGACACCCTGTACGAGCTCATGTACGCTTCATATTTTGCCTATGCACGGGCGTACATAGACTCTTCACGAGCGTACAGTATTTAGCCTCTTGATCCTTTGACCTTGCACGGGCTGACCTGATCGTAACACGAAGGCGTGACTCTTTTTTCATCCTCACGGGCATGTATCAAACACGTACGGGCGTACATACTGCTTGACTGCTTTAACTTATGTACGACACAGTCACGGGACCTTCATGCTCGTGACTTGCAAGAAATTGGTATTGCACGGGCGTACATATTACATGTACGGGCGTGAATGACCAATGTCAATTTTACAGAACCGAGTACGGGCAACGTTACGAGGGCGTGAAAAAGCACGTACGAGATCGATTTATGCTAAGTACGGGCGTACGCATCATATGTACGGCCGTACATTATGCCTGCATAACATAAAAATGACACATTAGTCATTTTAACATCATTTTTGTTATCATCAAAACACATAGGGGTTCAACAAGTTTGACTAAAAAGTTGTTATGAGATTGCGCCATTGTTTGTTGTAATAACAATTACAAGAAGAAATTCCTCTAAGCAAGTTGATGCAAAACTCAGTACTAACAAATTCTTTCAAGTGTATACAAATTAGTTATTAGAAAGAGAGAGTGAAGAAGAATAGAGAATGAAAGATTATTGGTTCAAGACATGTTTCTTTAACCCTTCTTCCTTTAAATTTGCTCCAATTTATAGTTTAAGAATGAAAGAGTTGTTGAAATAAATTTGAGTCATTGTTGAAATTTTACACAGGCACACAATCATGCTCTTCTGGTACACAATTGTTCCCCCTTATAATGCTTCCCAATGGTCAAAATCTTCATACAATGCTAACACTACGCAAGCGTGTCTTCCACACACATGATCATGTGTCTTCATATCTTGAACACTTTAGAATCTCTAAAGGCTACACAAACGTTAAGCATGATACCTCCATGAGCAACACATGATCAAAAATTTACCTTTGCATGGGTATGTATCTTCTCTACATAGACGTGCATTCAGGTGTTGACTTTTGATTTTTTTATGGTTGGACTTGTATAGGAACCTTGCAGTGCGTCTTCAATCTTCATGACAGACGGTCGTATGCTCACATAACACATGATTGTGCATCCTACATTCTCGCACATAAGACGCCCACATGACTAATTAACTCATGTATGACTTTGCACAAGACATACACAGTTGTGCAATATAGACACAGTCATGTATCTAGCCAAACTTGTAAAATATAATATTTTGTCTTTTTGATCATAAGTCAATTCATATCATAGATAAATTAGATATTTTAACATAGTTTTTACGTCATATCAAAATATATAGGGGCCTAAAATTATGGTAAATTTTTAATGGCAAGGGGTGTCTTAAGCAATCTTCATACATTTCTCATGTTAAAGGGGCACAATCACAAAATCACCAATCAAGCCAAGGTTCACTTTTAAGATGGGTCGTGTTGGTCATGCACATGGAAGGCTCACAGGTTGTAAAAAAAAATTTTAAATTAAAAGTATATCAGAAATGTAAAAAAAGTTAATTTTTGGTTTGTTTGAAAAGCGCGTGTTAGCCAACAAAAAGCTAACAGAGGCTTGAACTAAGGTTACGGGTTGAACACTGAGCTTGGGTTTTACGATAGGCTAGCATGGTCCATCTTTTGGTAGATGATGGTCAGCAGCACAACAAAGCCCAAAAACTTACGCATGACTTGACCCAACGTGTGGACAACTATAATATATGGTTTAATTTGTATAAATAAACCATTAGTTGCAATGGTCGGACTTAGTTTCTCATCTAATTATATGAAAAATATAGAGGGTATGGGTATCTTTGGTTTTTTTTTTTTTTTTTAACTTTTGTCATATTTAACTTTATTATAATAAGAATGTGAATGTGAAAAAAGTCTTCTTGCCCATTTTGCACGGCATGCAGGATAAAATTATATGAATAATGTAGACATTATTGTTTTCTAGTTAATAGACTAAGACTATTTGATACGCACTATGTAAGTTATGAAAGAAGGTATTGTGACGAAGCTTTTAGGCAAAAGAAAAATGTGTTGGGAAAGATTTAAATAATCACAAAAATAAAAATACTAATAGAGTAATAATTTTTTTTCCCTTCATTGTGCACTCAAATGAACAATAACATCAAAATAGTAAATCAACAGTGAAAAATAATAGTCAAACACACCACCAAAATATTAGAATTTTTACTTAGACAACCCCATAAAGCGAAGGTAAAAAACCAATGGACCTAGTTCAGTTAAACAACTTCCACTAATAAAATTAATGAATATAGAAAGTTCTTTTATAAATTATTTAGAGACTATTAACACCAATAATATTACCAATAAATGTGGATATCAACAAGTAAACTCAAATAGAAATAAAATGATTCAAATCAAGTGAGTATATCAAAATTAAGTAATGAGCAAAACAAATAAAGACCAAGACTTTATATTACTAGCTAGTATTGATGAAGTTCTATTCTTACTCTTTTTTTTTTTTTTTTCTGTTTCAAGAATAAAATTTTCCATTTTTTATTTTGAATCTCTCTTCTATCAATCTATTTATTTAGTTAAATTAATAAAAATAAATTAATTTTATTAGATTAAACGATATTAACATAATAGTCTATGAATTATACAAATATAGTAAACAAAAACTCAACTTAATATTTATTTTACTCCTTATCTCTAATCTTGAGATCCTCAGTCACTCAAACACTTCTTCATCCATAATTTTTATCTAAAATTCAATTAAAAATCCAAGAAATTTGATAATAAATTCATTTTAGTCCAAAGAAGCATTTCTTTATGTTTGTTTGTTTTATTTGTAAAGAATTGAAGTTGAAATTTGAAACTAATCGGAAAGAAACTGATTGACATGCATTTTGTCAATAATGTGGATATTATTGTTTTCTAGTTAATAAACTAAGACTATTTAATACCTACTATGTAATCTAACCAATCAAACACATATTTTGGAAGTCTACGAAAACCTAGACTTTGAATTAGCAGCCAAAGTATTGATAAAAAATAGTATTTTTACTATTTTTATTATAAATTAATTTATTTTTTTTTCATTTCCTTTTATAACAGGACTACTAACAAAATAGACTAAAATGATAAATGAGAAATGGTATGTGTATATATTTTTTATACATCTTATATACTCAGATAACGTATTATTGAGTAATTGAATAATTTTAATTTAAAATTAATTTAATACTCAATCACATAATGTTATATCATCTAAACACACAAAATCTGTACAAAAAATATGTACACATAGTTTTATCCCTTAAAAAATTACCTATTATAACTAATTACATTATTATAAGTAAGAATGAGTTTTACAATTAATATATCCATATCTTCATTTATTAAGATTATCTCCGTCAACCTAAAATCAATCAACTCAATAAAGCAAGTATTCCACATGTTAATTGCATTGTCATGCACCACTTTGAAAATGGTACATGGACTTTGAATAATTGCCAGCCGAAAAAAAAAATAAATAAAGGAAAGAATGAGACTTTATTTTATTCATGACATCATAATGACATAATGGTGATAATTTTGGCACTTAATTTTTTTTTCTATTTATAACCTTGTAGGCTCTTGTGATTTCATCATTCAAGAAGAATGGGTTGTCTAATGTGGGCTTATCAAATTTTATGCATTCAGTTGCTATTTTTGTGCTCTCAAAGTTCTGCAGCACTCTGCTCTCATGAGCAGAGCTCTGCATTGCTCCATTTTAAACAACACTTTTCCTTCATCAATTGCTCTTCCTTTGATTTTGATGTTTACTCACCATGTCTTTGCTCTTATCCAAAAATGATGTCTTGGAAAGAGGATAAGGATTGCTGCTTATGGGATGGTGTCACATGTGATTCTTTAACAGGCCATGTAATTAGTTTGGACCTTAGTTGTGCCTGGTTTTATGGAAGCTTCCCTTCAAACAGTAGCCTTTTCCTTCTGAATCATTTGCAAAGGCTAAACTTAGCTTACAATGATTTCAATCTTTCTCATATTTCTTCTGATTTTCATCAGTTATCTAGTTTGACATATCTTAATCTCTCATACTCAAACTTTTCTGGTCAAATTCCTTCTGAATTCGCCCACTTGTCTAAATTGGTTGTGCTTGATGTATCTCAAAATTATTTTGATGAACCTTCAATTGAAACAAATACTTTAGAGGGGTTAGTTCAAAATTTGACCAAATTAACAGAACTTCATCTTGGTGATGTGAACATGTCTACCGTTTTACCAAGTTCCTTGATGAATCTATCTTCCTCTTTATCTTCTTTGAGTCTCCGTTATTGCACATTGCAAGGGAACTTTCCAAATAACATCTTCCACTTGCCAAGTTTAAAAACCCTCGATTTAGCATATAATCACAATTTGACAGTTGTTTTCCCAAAGGTTAACTGGAGCAGCCCCCTCAAGTTTTTGGATGTGTCCTCCACGGCTTTTTCAGGAGAATTACCTAGTTCTCTTGGAAATCTCAAGTACTTGACATATTTTGGTGCCTCAAACTGCGGTCTTAATGGGTCAGTACCTATCCCACTTCGAAACCTTTCAAACCTTAATTATTTGAACCTTGCGGGAAACAATTTTGGAGGTCAGATTCCTTCTTTCTTTTCAAATTTCGTTCAGCTCAATACAATATTTCTTTCAGCAAATAATTTCGTAGGACAAATTCCTGATGTTCTTTTTAACATGACTCAACTTTCTTTTTTGGACTTTTCATTAAATCAACTAACTGGTAATATTCCTTCTCATGTAAATTGTTTTGGAACTTTTTTTTTTTATTTCTTTAAGTGGTAACTGTTTCAATGGGTCTCTGCCATCTTGGTTATTCACTGTACCTTCGTTACGATATGTAGACTTCAGTTTTAACCAACTAACAGGCACTATAAATGAATTTCATAGTCAATCATTGGAAGAGCTCTATTTAGATGGTAATAGATTGTACGGATCACTTCCGAAATCAATATTTGAACTTGTTAATTTAACTGCTCTCTCTCTTTCTTTGGACAATTCAAGTGGCATTGATCTTTTCCAGTTTTCAAAGCTTAAGAAACTTAGAGAGCTTTACTTTTCTCATGTCAATCTATCTTTGAGCACCCCATTGAAACGTAACTCTTCCTTTCGTCAACTCACCCGTTTGAGATTATCCGCTTGTAACTTGAGTGAATTCCCGGATATTTTAAGGAAAACAGATCAATTGACAGGGCTAGACCTTTCTCAAAATAAAATCCATGGTCGAATTCCTAAGTGGATGTGGGACATTGGAAAGGAAAGTTTGACCTACTTAAATCTTTCCCACAACTTGCTTACAAGCATAGATCAGCTTCCATGGAAAGATCTTGAATATCTAGACCTTCGTTCCAACTTTATTCAAGCATCATTTCCAATTGCACCGCCTTCCTTGAGATTTCTTTCATTGTCAAACAACAATTTGACGGGAGAGATGCCTCAGTTGTGCAATTTGAGTGTGCTACGAGTTCTAGATCTTTCAAATAATAACTTGAATGGTACAATTCTCGAATGCATGGTAAACTCCAGCAGTCTTCAAGTGTTGGATGTACGAAAAAATAGATTGCATGGCAACATCCCTAACACATTTGCACGGGGCAATCAATTGAGGACGCTTAACTTCGACGGTAATCGACTTGAAGGGCCACTCCCACGAAGCTTAGTAAATTGTGCTGGGCTTGAAGTTTTAGATCTTGGAAACAACAAGATTATTGGTAGCTTCCCCTATTGGCTGGGAGATCTTCCTGAGTTGCAGGTTCTTGTTCTTCGTTTCAACAACTTCTATGGTTCTGATTGGGGTTCTTTTGAATTTAACGGTAGTTTTCCAATGCTGAGAATTTTAGATCTCTCAAACAACAATTTTAATGGCAATTTGCCATCAAGATTTTTTGAGAATCTAGAAGCTATGATGAATCTTGATGAGGCAAAAAAGAAATTGAACTATATGGGTGATGTATATTATCAAGATTCTGTGGTGATGGTAGTTAAAGGTTTTGAAATCCAACTGGAGAAAATTCTTACTACTTTTACTACCATTGATTTTTCAAACAATTCCTTCCATGGGGAAATCCCAAACTCAATTGGAAAACTTCGTTCACTTCGACTCCTCAATCTTTCTCAAAATAGCCTAACTGGTCACATTCCTCTGTCATTGGGAGACTTGACTGCACTTGAAGCCTTAGATCTATCTTCAAACAAGCTTGATGGAGTGATTCCAACGCAATTGGTAAGTTTGACATTTCTTGCAAAGTTAAACTTATCACATAATCAGCTTGTGGGACCTGTCCCTCGAGGGAACCAATTCGACACCTTTGAGAATGACTCGTACATTAGCAACCCAGGGTTGTGTGGATTTATGTTGTCAAACAAATGTAATATTGATGACGCAGCACGACCAAAATCATCAATATTCTATGGCGAAAAGCTCAGTATTTCAAGATGGTGTGAGTGGAAAATTGTTATGATGGGATATGGATGCAGAGTATCCCTCGGCTTATTTATAGGATATCAAGTGTTTACGACAGGAAAATCGTAATGGCTTCTAAGGGTGATTAATAGAGCTACTAAAAGATGTGAGAGGAGACGAAGACGTAATAGATAAGAAGAGTAAGCAAGAGTTGTTCTCTTCATAAGGTCAGTTTGGTTAAATTATACACCTACTTTTCTTTATCTAGACATTTAGGATGTTCGTTTGGATTATACATCTACTTTCCAACGCAATTGGTAAGTTTGACATTTATGCACTCCTCTTGACCACGTTTAGAGTGGTTAAACAAGAGTGGTAAGTCTGTCCTCACTTGGCGTGGCAAAAACCAGTGTCACAGCTCCAGTATGTACGGATGGGCTGGTAGGATTACTTTTGTTGTATAAAAGCATGTAAGTGATATAGTACATATGCATGTATATATAAATATAAATATAAATATCTATATATACATAAAGTTTCCTTTCAGACTACCATTATGTTATAAATGTTTTCCAGCTTTTGCATGTGCATGTTTTAACTATTAGCAGCAGTTTCTTTTCTTAGGATTCCTGTCGTGTATACCAAGTTTTTAGCATATT
>JAJEJH010000866.1:0-22088 GCA_026122585.1 Anacardium occidentale | reverse complement strand
AATCAATATTTGAACTTGTTAATTTAACTGCTCTCTCTCTTTCTTTGGACAATTCAAGTGGCATTGATCTTTTCCAGTTTTCAAAGCTTAAGAAACTTAGAGAGCTTTACTTTTCTCATGTCAATCTATCTTTGAGCACCCCATTGAAACGTAACTCTTCCTTTCGTCAACTCACCCGTTTGAGATTATCCGCTTGTAACTTGAGTGAATTCCCGGATATTTTAAGGAAAACAGATCAATTGACAGGGCTAGACCTTTCTCAAAATAAAATCCATGGTCGAATTCCTAAGTGGATGTGGGACATTGGAAAGGAAAGTTTGACCTACTTAAATCTTTCCCACAACTTGCTTACAAGCATAGATCAGCTTCCATGGAAAGATCTTGAATATCTAGACCTTCGTTCCAACTTTATTCAAGCATCATTTCCAATTGCACCGCCTTCCTTGAGATTTCTTTCATTGTCAAACAACAATTTGACGGGAGAGATGCCTCACTTGTGCAATTTGAGTGTGCTACGAGTTCTAGATCTTTCAAATAATAACTTGAATGGTACAATTCTCGAATGCATGGTAAACTCCAGCAGTCTTCAAGTGTTGGATGTACGAAAAAATAGATTGCATGGCAACATCCCTAACACATTTGCACGGGGCAATCAATTGAGGACGCTTAACTTCGACGGTAATCGACTTGAAGGGCCACTCCCACGAAGCTTAGTAAATTGTGCTGGGCTTGAAGTTTTAGATCTTGGAAACAACAAGATTATTGGTAGCTTCCCCTATTGGCTGGGAGATCTTCCTGAGTTGCAGGTTCTTGTTCTTCGTTTCAACAACTTCTATGGTTCTGATTGGGGTTCTTTTGAATTTAACGGTAGTTTTCCAATGCTGAGAATTTTAGATCTCTCAAACAACAATTTTAATGGCAATTTGCCATCAAGATTTTTTGAGAATCTAGAAGCTATGATGAATCTTGATGAGGCAAAAAAGAAATTGAACTATATGGGTGATGTATATTATCAAGATTCTGTGGTGATGGTAGTTAAAGGTTTTGAAATCCAACTGGAGAAAATTCTTACTACTTTTACTACCATTGATTTTTCAAACAATTCCTTCCATGGGGAAATCCCAAACTCAATTGGAAAACTTCGTTCACTTCGACTCCTCAATCTTTCTCAAAATAGCCTAACTGGTCACATTCCTCTGTCATTGGGAGACTTGACTGCACTTGAAGCCTTAGATCTATCTTCAAACAAGCTTGATGGAGTGATTCCAACGCAATTGGTAAGTTTGACATTTCTTGCAAAGTTAAACTTATCACATAATCAGCTTGTGGGACCTGTCCCTCGAGGGAACCAATTCGACACCTTTGAGAATGACTCGTACATTAGCAACCCAGGGTTGTGTGGATTTATGTTGTCAAACAAATGTAATATTGATGACGCAGCACGACCAAAATCATCAATATTCTATGGCGAAAAGCTCAGTATTTCAAGATGGTGTGAGTGGAAAATTGTTATGATGGGATATGGATGCAGAGTATCCCTCGGCTTATTTATAGGATATCAAGTGTTTACGACAGGAAAATCGTAATGGCTTCTAAGGGTGATTAATAGAGCTACTAAAAGATGTGAGAGGAGACGAAGACGTAATAGATAAGAAGAGTAAGCAAGAGTTGTTCTCTTCATAAGGTCAGTTTGGTTAAATTATACACCTACTTTTCTTTATCTAGACATTTAGGATGTTCGTTTGGATTATACATCTACTTTCCAACGCAATTGGTAAGTTTGACATTTATGCACTCCTCTTGACCACGTTTAGAGTGGTTAAACAAGAGTGGTAAGTCTGTCCTCACTTGGCGTGGCAAAAACCAGTGTCACAGCTCCAGTATGTACGGATGGGCTGGTAGGATTACTTTTGTTGTATAAAAGCATGTAAGTGATATAGTACATATGCATGTATATATAAATATAAATATAAATATCTATATATACATATATATATATATATATATATATATATATATATATATATGAAGTTTCTTTTCAGCCCAGCATTGTGTTATAAATGTTTTCCAACTTTCATATGTGCATGTTTTAAATATTAGCAGCAGTTTCCTTTTTTAGGATTCCTGTTGTGTATACCAAGTTTTTAGCATATTGTTATTATTACATAAATAATCAGTAGTAGTGGCATACACGACAGCGGGTCCTACACTCTAATACTCCAAGTACTTTTATAAGATTGATGAATGAGGTACTTAAGCCTTTCATTGGTAAGTTTATTACTTTGATGATATCCTTATGTATAGTAAAAGTAAAGAGGATCATATAGACTATCTTAGGCAAGTATTTAAGGTGATAAGGGAGCAAAAATTATTTTCCAAGATAAAGAACTATTAGTTTTTTGTTAAGGAATTCATCTTTCTATGATATGTTTTTTCAAAAAAGGGAATTCGGATCGATCAATCTAAGGTTGAAGCTATCCAAACTTGGCCCATTCTATCTAACATTACGAAGGTTAGGAGTTTTCATGGTTTGGCATCCTTTTATAAGAGATTTGTCCCTAATTTTAGTTCTTTAATGGCTTCTATAACTGAGTGCATGAAGAAGGGTAACTTTGAGTGGACCAATACGACCAATAAAGCCTTTAAATTAATAAAGAAGAAGTTATGTGAGGTTCTTATCCTTGCCCTTCTAGATTTTTCATAAATTTTTGAGTTAGAGTGTGATACTAATAGGGTAGGCATAAGTGTAGTTTTAAGTCAAAACAAAAGGCCGATTGCATATTTTAATAAGAAGCTTAATAAGCCTAAAAGGAAATATAGTACCTATGATAAGGAGTTCTATGTTATTGTAAGGGCCTTGGAACATTAGAGTCATTACCTTAGGCCAAAACAATTTGTACTCTATTTCGATCATCAAGCTTTGAAGTTCATCAATGGCCAACATAAACTATAACCACGACATGCAAAATGGATGGAGTTCTTGTAATCTTTCTCCTTTGTGTCTAACTACAAGCAAGGAGCAAACAACATGGTGGCTAATGCTCTCTCTAAGAGGTATGCCTTGCTTACTCTTATTGATTCTAAGGTGTTGGGTTTTGAATTGATAAAGTTGTGTTATGAGGAGGATTTGGAGATAAAGAATTGCATGCTTGAATGTGGGAAGAAAGGTTATGAGGAGTATATTATGCATGATGGGTATCTATTTAAGGGTACTAAATTATGTGTTCCAAAAGGTAGTTTTAAAGAGTTGTTTATATAGGAAGCCCATGAAAGGAGATTGGTTGGAAATTTTAAGGTTATTAGGAATTTGGAGGTTCTTAAGGAATATTTTTATTAGCCTAAAATGTTAGGGGATATACAAGCCCTTATAGCTAGGTGTGAAAGTTGTCAACGATCTAAAAGCCAATTCAAATATAGCCTCTACGTACCTCTACCCATACTTGAGTCACCTTAGGAAGACATTAGTATAGATTTTGTGATGGCCTTTCCTAGAACTCAAAGGAGCAAAAACTTAATCATGGTAGTTATAGATAAATTCTCCAAGATAGCTTATTTCAGACCTTACACTAAGAGTGATTATGCTTCGCATGTGGTTCAACTATTCTTTAGTGAGATTATGAGGTTGTATGGCATCCTTAGAACCATTGTGTTGAATAGGGACACCAAGTTCTTAAGTCATTTCTGGAAAAGTCTTTGGAGAAAATTAGGAACCAAACTTTTATTTAGTACCTCACACCACCCTCAAATCGATGGCCAAACTGAAGTCACAAATAAGACATTGGGAAACATCTTAAGGAGCTTGGTTAGTAAACATTTGAGGGATTAGGACTTTAAATTGGCTCATGTTAAGTTTAGCAACAATAGAAGTCCAAGCACTACTACAGGGCATTCTCCTTTTGAAGTTGTGTATGGTTTAAACCCTTTGACTCCTATTGACCTCACTTCTTTGCCACTTAATTCAAAGCTAAGCATAGATGCTAAAGAGAAGATCAAACAAATGAATCAATTGCATGATGTTGTAAAGGCACAAATTGAGAAGGCTAATGAGTATGTAAGACAAAGGGTTAATAAAAATAGGAAACCAAAACTCTTTAAACTTGGAGATTTGGTTTGGCTATACCTGAGGAAGGAAAGATTTCCTAGCAAAATGAAAAACAAGTTGGCATTAATAACTAATAGCCCCTTCAAAGTCCTCAAGAGGTTAAATGATAATACCTATAAAGTTGAGCTCTCAAGTGAGTATGGGGTATTTTAGCAACTTTCAATATGAGAGATCTCAGCCCTTACCTAGAGGATGATCTGGATTTAAGGGTAAATCCTCATCCACCTAAGGAGAATGATATGAATATTGGTTCTAATCACTTATCTTGCTTGATGGATTCAAATCCTTTTCTATCCCCTCTTGGAAAATTTGGAATGACTTTATTGATGTTTTGGAAAGCTTTAGACACCTAAAAATATTTTTCAGATGGTGTAGAGGCAATTCATATTGAATCAAACCTCAACAGAGCATAAAAGTGCATAAAATTACAAAATAGATAGAAACTGTATGTTGCGGCACTATACCATGATGCTTAGGAAGCCTAGCAAGCAATTATGCGCGTGCCATAACATCATGCCATGATACCCACATTCTGTTTTGTGTGCGTGCGGGCACACTGCAGTGCCAGTGTTTTGCCAGCACATAGGCGTAATACGGGCACGCTTATGTGTGCACACTGGTGCATTGCCTTATGGCTCACACAAGTATGATATGCACTTCCTCCGCACTTACCTCATGAATGCTTGTGCTAGCACGTGCCCATGCATCCAGCCCATGACGATAGCAATTTTTTCAATTTTTTTTATTTCTTTCTTCTATTTCTTTTTCCTAGTTTGTACTAAAGGCAATTTTGTTGTTTCTCTTCTTTGTAAATGCCTATATAAACTTGTCTCCCTCATGTATGAAACACTTTTGTGAATTCAAGAAAATTATTCAAAAGCTTATAAGCTTTTATCCAATTGAATTTCCTAGTTGCTTGGTGGTGCTTAGATTTTCAGTTTTTTTACCTTTATCCAATTCTTATTGCAAGAAAGGATTGGTAGTGGTTGAATAAGCTAGTAGAGCTTCCTTTAGGCTTGTTTTTCTCACCCTTGCATGTTCTAATTCATTCCAAGTAAGTATTGCATGTTGGTGTTTCCTAGAAATATTGCTTGTTTGGTGATTGGACTTGGCATTGTTTGAATGGTTATTGATCAGTTTCCCTTTTACATATAACTCTATTAGGATGAGAATGTAAGGGTTAAACTATATGGAGAAAGTTACTAGAGAAGTCTTACCTATTTCTCACGGCATGCATTCTGTCGATAATGTGGACATTATTGTTTTCCAGTTAATAGACCAAAGACTATTTAATACCCACTATGTAATCCAACCAATCAAACAAATACTTTGGTACCTCTAAAGTCTATGAAGACCAAGACTGTAGATTACCAATCAAAGTATTGATATAAAGTCTTTATTATAAATTAATTTATTATCTTCATTTCCTTTTAGAATGAGACTGCTAACAAAATAGATTGAAATGATAAACAAGCACTGTTATGTGTACATACTTTTTAGAATGTGAACAAATGCACTGTAACCAAATACTCTTAACTAATCATAAGAAACGTTTGTTTCCCCTTTACACTTTTTATGGTATATCTCCATCAAGAGGAATTGAACGAGGAATGTTAAAAAGCTTCACTATAGTTAACATTGCTTCACCCCAAAAGGCTTTTGGGAGTTTAGCATATGAAGGCATACAACTAATCCTTTCCATAATGGTTTTGTTTGTTATTTTTGCAACTCTATTTTGTTGAGGTGTTTTAAGAACTATTTCCTGTAACTTGATACTATAGTCTCTACAATACTACTAAAAACGACCGTTGTATTCTTCTCCATTATTTATATGAATACATTTTAATTTTCTTCTATTTACTTTCTTAACAATAACATGGAAGTATTTGAATACAATCAATACTTTGTCTTTACTTTTTAAAGGATAAACCTATAATTTCCCAATGCAATCATTAATAAAGGTAACAAAACACAAACAACTACCAATTGTTCTATTTTTCATAGTACAAACATAAGTATGAATTAAATCAAAAACCTATGAACTCCTATAAGAATATTAACTCTAAAAAGAAACTGTGTGTTGTTTTCTACATAAACAATGAGTGTATACTTTCAAGATGTACATTTTAAAAGAAATAGATTCCTCTTAGTGAGTAAGCCAAGTCACTTCTCACTAAAATGCCTAAGCCTTCTATGCTATAACTCAATGAGCTATCTTCAACTA
This sequence comes from Anacardium occidentale, assembly GCA_026122585.1. NCBI lineage: Eukaryota > Viridiplantae > Streptophyta > Magnoliopsida > Sapindales > Anacardiaceae > Anacardium > Anacardium occidentale. Next base: position 15,762 of record JAJEJH010000866.1, on the reverse strand, counting down.
TATTCATATATTCTCTGCATATCTTGACTTGAGTGAGGTAAAGAGTATTAAAGGAAATAGATTCCTCTTGGTGAGTAAGCCAAGTCCCTTCTTACTAAGATGCCCAAGCCATCTATGCCATAACTCAATAGAGGTATCTTCAACTACATTCACATATTCTCTGCATATCTTGACTTAAGTGAGGTAGAGAGTATTCTAATTCTTTCCATTGGCCACCTCCATATTTCCTTTGAAAAGTTTTCATATCCCATTAAAAAAGAAGTTATGATATCACCCATCATTAAGGACTCCTATAGAAATGAAATTAAGATGCATATCAGGAACATGTCTCACATTATTCAACCATAATTTACTCCTAATGTTGGTCCTTAAACAAATTTGCCCTATGCCAATCACCACTAATGTAAGAAGAAAAGATATCACACCTAGAAGTGATATAGAATAACTTTGCAGAATCAATAATTCAAGCAAAACCATAGGATGTCAGATTAACACTACTATCATTGTAAGAGATAACAACATCACCATCGAAAGTAATTGAAGTTTTCTTTGTCTTCTTATCTTTAGATTTCTCTCTTGATTTCTTTTTTTTCTTCATGCAAAACCGTTTAATGTGAGCAGGCTTACCACAATGATGATAGATGATAACCTTTAACGACTTAGGTCTACCCTTTGACTATTCACAATTGTCTGAATTTTAGGAGACTCTAATTTTATCTCTCTCTCATTCCTTTATAATAATTTCTTTTGACTGCATAGAGAAACCTAATTGATTTCTTCTACTCTCTTCATTAAATAATTGCTTCTGTTTTACTAAGTTCATAGATAACAGGTTGTTAGGTGTAGAATTATTGAGAGCAATTACCAATGTTTCCCAACTGTCAAGTAAGGTACCCAAGAGCAAACAAGTCTGTAACTCATTGTATCATGAAAGTCATTCAGATGCTCAAAAATTGTTGTCCCATCTTTTAATCTCTTAGGAACCAACTTCCTCACAAGAAAAGCTTTATTATGGGGAGTTTTTCTCTTATACAACTTCGACAATTTCTTCCACAGAGTATGTGTCTTTGTCTCCTTAAGCACAAGTGAAACATTTTATTATCTATCCATTGTTTGATCAAACCCACTATTTTTCTAGGTTGTTTTGTATATTTTTCATCAGTTTTAATTGTCTCAGGTTTGATATCACCAACCTCAATTAGGTCATATAGTCCCTACAATGTAAAATATCCTTCATTCTCGACTTTTAAATAGAAATATTAGATGAGATCAATTGAAATATGCTGCTACTGACATTCTTCATTATGAATACATAATAAAAAAATTCAACTGTTGCGAATAAGGCTTTGATATCAGTTTGTTGGAAAAAATCCAAATAGTTACAAAATAAAAATACTAAATAGAATAATATTTTTTCCTTTTTGTGCAATTAAATAGGCAATAGTAACAAAATAATAATCAACCATAAAAATAATAATCATGCATACTTACAATAAATTTAAACTGAAATAATAGAATTTAAATTAAGTAAATATATCAAAACTAATTAATGAATAAGACAACCAATGATTAGTTATGTTCACTTAGTAGAATTTGTCACCACGAATAACATGCTAATATTTTATTTATTATTAATTGGTTGGGCCCACTTGTTGTGGGACCCAGTCAACAGCAGGTGACGTTGAGCTTTCGTATTTCTTTCTTCAAGCGATTCCTAAACCGGTCATAAGCTATTAGACATGAGAAAGTTGTATTTTCCTAGCAACAAATTCCAAAATGGTGGGTTTGGTTGTATTATATCATTCATACGTTACAGTATGGATTTCATTGTGGTCGATTTTATTATAGTCAAATTATGTATCGTATCGTATTTCAAAATCCGAATTTTTCACATCATGAATGGCATATAGTATCATATTATAGGATAAATCTTTTAATTAATAATAATAATAATTGTCATAATATCATTTTATAAAATATTACAAAAAATTTTAAAATTTTAAAAATTTTCAAATATATTTCTATCGTCTTATCATTTTTCTAAAAAAACGTATTGATTTGTATCAGTAATATATATTATATGATACATACACTATATTGTATATATATTTTTATACACTTTAAAATACATATCGTTTTTCGGTCGTTTCATGTTATGTCATATATGTCTAAGCTATAATATTAGGAATTTAAGTAAAGTTAGAGGCTGTTTGATGTATATTTTTTGTAAAAATTATTTAAGCATTGTACATAATTTAGAAAATAGAGAAATATACCTGGGCTTTAGATATTATAAATGATATACTCAGCATATTCCCTTAAATCGAAGTCTCGATTTCTATCTTTATTGGAATTCAAATAGACTCTCAAGAGATATGGATTGATGGTTTGTTGTTTCTTTTGTAGCCCAGTGGCCATTTGCTGGCTTGCTTTTGGGTGAGTCAAGCTTAGACTGTTCTCAAACACCTCGCTCGTTGTTTTTTGTATAAATCTTTACTTATAAAAAAAATTAGAATGCTGGCATCATCCTTGGCAAAGCATGAAAAAATGTTTGCGAACAAGATATAATTACAAGCTCATACATATTCCGATCATATTATTCACTAATTAGTTTTATTATACATTCAGTTTGTTGACTTAAATAGTGGAGAGGCCATGCTAACAATTTCATCGATGCTCTTTCTTGGTATTTTGCTTCAATGAGTACAAGGATGAAATTCTACGCTTTGTTTGACAGAAAGATACTCTCTCTCTCTCTCTCTCTCTCTCTCTCTCTCTCTCTCTCTATATATATATATATATATATATATATAGATACCAAGTAACTTTCCAGTTGTTTAATAATTTTAGAATTAGCTACACAACCATTTTTCCCTAAATGGCCTTAAGGTGTAGAGTGTGACTTGAGCATTGAACTCCAGTTGCCTAGACCGTTTAGGTATGATGTTAAGTGTGAATTTAGTGAGGTGCTAAAGCCCCACACTCTAAGGGATGAGACTTCCATTGAATCAAGTATTTTACATGTTGCGATTTTAATTGCATTCAACCTCTCTCTGTGGAGAAGTCAAGTGGCCCATGACAGAATTTTATAAATAGTAAATAAACTTCTTTAAGTTTGTTATTTAAGAGAGTCTTTTGGGCTTAGTATTGTTTGAATAAATTCACCACAATTACATTTAGATAATGTTCAAGCTTGAGATATGAATAGTTGACCCAAGTTTGGTTAAAAAATCATATATAAATAAATTTTATGACTTATATATTTATTAATTATCTTCATATTTAAAGTCATGGAATGAAATTTTTAAAAACTTCTAAGTATTTGTTAACTTTTTATTTTAATCAAACTTTGAGTTGACGAGTTCACTGAAAAGAGTAATAACAAATTCAAACTTGATTTGAGAATAATCAAATGAAGCCCAACTTAACTCATTTGTAGCTTTTCTCAGATATACTATTTTTGTATTTGAGTCCACCAGCTCAAGTCTCTTTCATAACATTTTTTTCAAGGCCAAAGGACTTATTCCTGCCCATAGTTTGAGGTGGGGATAAAGTGTCATCCCCAAGTTTTCAAAAACTCAATCTCTCATCTTCTAACAAAATTTAATATTACATATATTAGTGAACAGTTACAATTCAGGGGTATTTTTTCTTTTTAAGATTAAAATTTTATAAAATAATAAAATAAATTTTATATAAATACAAAATTTTAAAAATATAAAAATATATTTAAAAAATTATTTTTTGAAAATATTTATATTTAAAAATTATTTTATAATTTTATTACTAATTTTAAATTTTTAAAAGAGTATTTTAGTCATTTTAGGTGGGAACAAGTCCTTTGGCCTTTAGGTGAGAAAACTAGGCACAACTTGACCCAGCCTGTGGACAAGTCTAATATATGTGTATAATTTGTATCAATAAATCATTAGTTGCAATGGTCAAACTTAGTTTTTCATTTTTCATCTAATTATATAAAAATATTAATGGTATGTGTGCCTTTATTTATTATTATTATTTTACTTATGTCACATATAACTCTATTTCAATAAGAATGTAAGAGTGAAAGAAGTCTTCTTGTCTATTTCTCATAGCATTAATGATAACGTTATATGAATAATGTGGGTATCCTTATTTTTTAGTTAATAGACCAAGACTATTTGATACCCATTACGTAAGTTGTGGAAAAAGGAACCATGAGTAAGCTTATAGATGGAAGAAAAATGTATAAAAAAAGTTATTAGAGAAGTCTTACTAATTTCTCACGGCATATTATTGTTTTCTAATTAATAGACTAAGACTATTGGATACCCATTATGTAAGTTATGGTATAAGTCTTTAGCGTGTTTAGCGGAGTACGAATCAATCATGCTTCAACATCAATGTAATCCAATCAATCAAGTAAATATTCTAATTTTAATTGCTCCCCACTTGAAATTGATACTTTGGAATCTTTAAAATCCATAAAGATCAAGACTTTAAATTATTAACCAAAGTAATGGTAAAGTCCTATTTTTACTCTCTGTATTTTTTTTTTTCCATTTCAAGAATAAAATTTTCCATTTTCTACTTTTAATCTCTCTTCTATCAATTTATTTATTTAGTTAATTTTTTTAAATTAATAAAAATAAATTAATTTTATGGGATTAAACGATATAGTCTATGAATTATACAGATGTAGTAAAAAAACTTAATACCTATTTTACTCATTAGCTCTAATCTTAAGACATTAGTCACATTAACACTTCTTCATCCACATTTTATCTAAAATTCAATTAAAAATCGAAGAAATTTGATTATAAATTTATTTTAATCTAAGTAAACATTTCATTACATTGTTTGTTTGTTTTATTTGTAAATAATTGAAATTGAAATTTTAAACTAAGTGGAAAGAGCAAATCTGACGTCGTCAAGTTGTCGGGCACAATTGCTTGAATAAACTTCTTTGAAGTAAGGTTTCTTCGGTGGAACTTTTTTGCATTAGAGAGTACTTTAAAATGTCACAAGCAATTTACTAAATATTAGGGGTATAATTGGTATTTTCCCTTTGACATACAACTCTATTGGGATAAGAATGTGAGAGTAAAAATGCATGCTTGTAGAAAGTTATTAGAAACATCTTACCCATTTCTCACGGCGTGCATTTTGTCAATATTGTGTACATTATTGTTATCCAAATAATAGGCCAAAGACTATTTGATACCACTATGTAATCCAACCAATCAAATAGATACTTTGAAACATTTGAAGTTTACGAAGACCAAAACTTTAAATTACTAACCAAAATATTGATATAAAGTCATATTTTTATTATCTTTATTATAAGTTAATTTATTTCTTTCATTTCCTTTCTGGCTACAATAATAAATCAACAATGTCATGTGTATATGTTCTTTAAACATATTATTATATGATTAAATAATTTTAATTTAAAAATAAATTAATACTCAACCAATAATGACACATAATCTAAAATATCATAACGATTAGGCAAGAATCCACCGTTCAATCAAAGCAAAAAGGTGACTGTTCTTCTTTGACATTTTCCCAAGAAAAACATAGAAAGTGCTTTCTTCTAGCGCAAAAAAGTTTTTACCTTTACGCTACACTCCCTGCCGCCCCTTTTTTTTAATTGTCTGTTTATGTTTTATTTTATATAAATATTTTTTTTATCTATTTGACTGGACTCGCTTGTTATGGGACTCGATCAACAAATTGTGCAAAGTTATTAGAGAAGTTTTACCCATTTCTCACGACATATATGGTTGGAATATTTTAATATAGATATTATAATTTTTTAGCTAATAGATCAATACTCTTTGATATCCACAATGTAAGTTACAGTAGAAGTCTTTTCTTGTGAGATACATCTCCATCAAGGCGTCAATTTAATCCAGCCAGTCAAGCAAATATTCTAATTTTAATTGCCTTGACCCCATCTGAAATTGATCCTTTGGAATCTCTAAAATCCATAATGACCAAGATTTTAAATTACTAGCCGAAGTAGTGATAAAGTACTATTTTTACTCTCTATTTTTTTTTTTTTCCGTTTCAAAAATAGAATTTTTCATTTTTTATTTTAAATCTCTCTTCTATCAATCTATATATTTAGTTGGATTAATAAAAATAAATTAATTTTATTGGGTTAAACAATATTAACATAATAGTCTATGAATTAGACAATTATAGTAGAAAAAACTCCGCTTAATATCTATTTTACTCCTTATCTCTTATATCAAGAATTTTTCATCCATAATTTTTATCTAAAATTCAGTTAAAAATCAAATGATTTTAATAATAAATTTAATTTAATCCAAAGAAGCATTTTATTATGTTGTTTGTTGTTTCATTTGTAAAGAATTGAAACTGAAATTTTTAGCTGATTGAAAAGACTTAATTTGACATCAAGTTGTACCGTAACATGTTACAAAAGCAATTTACTAAATAATAGGGGTGTAATTGGTGTTTTCCCTTTTACATATAACTCTATTGGGATAAGAATGTGAGAGCAATAACGTAGAGAAAAAGTTACGAGAAAAGTCTTACCTCTTTCTCACGGCATGCTTTTTGTCAATAATGTAGATATAATTGTTTCCCAGTTAATAGACTAAAGACTATTTGATAGCCATTATGTAATCAAATCAATCAAATGGATACTTTGGAACCTCTGAAGTTCATGAAGACCAAGACTTTAAATTACCAGCGAAAAGTATTGATATAAAGTCATATTTTTACTATCTTTATTATAAATTAACTTATTTTTTTCTTTTCCTTTTAGGTTGGAATAATAAACCAACAATACAATGTATACATACTTTTTTTATATATTATTATATGATTGAATAATTTTAATTTAAAAATAAATTAATACTCAATCAATAATGACACATTATTTAAATATACAAAGTGTGTATAAAAAAAATTGTACACATAATTTTATTCATTGTAAAATTACCTATTATAACAAATTATAAAATTCCATATCTCCATATATTTAGATTATCTCCGTCCACCTAAAATCAGTCTACTCAATAAAGTAAATATTCCAAATGTTAATTGCATTGTCATGCTCCACTTGGAAAATGATAATATTGACACTTCATTTTTTTCTATATATAACCCTGTAGGTTCTTGTGATTTCATCATTCAAGAAGAATGGGTTGTCTAATGTGGGCTTATCAAATTTTATGCATTCAGTTGCTATTTTTGTGCTCTCAAAGTTCTGCAACACTCTGCTCTCATGAGCAGAGCTCTGCATTGCTCCATTTTAAACAACACTTTTCCTTCATCAATTGCTCTTCCTTTGTTTACTCGCCATGTCTTTGCTCTTATCCAAAAATGAAGTCTTGGAAAGAGGATAAGGATTGCTGCTTATGGGATGGTGTCACATGTGATTCTTTAACAGGGCATGTGATTAGTCTCGACCTTAGTTGTGCCTGGATTTCTGGAAGCTTCCCTTCAAATAGTAGTCTTTTCCTTTTGAATCATTTGCAAAGGCTAAACTTAGCTTATAATTATTTCAACCTTTCTCACATTTCTTTTGATTTTCATCGTTTATCTAGTTTGACATATCTTAATCTCTCATACTCAAACTTCTCTGGTCAAATTCCTTTTGAAATCACCCACTTGTCTAAATTGACTGTGCTTGATGTTTCTCAAAATTATTATGATGAACCTTCAATTGAAACAAATACTTTAAGGGGGTTACTTCAAAATTTGACCAAATTAGCAGAACTTCATCTTGATTATGTGAACATGTCTACCGTTTTACCAAGTTCCTTGATGAATCTATCTTCTTCTTTGTCTTTTTTGAGTCTCTCTTCTTGTGAATTACTAGGGACATTTCCAAATAACATCTTCCACCTGCCAAGTTTAAAAACCCTCGATTTAGCATATAATTATAATTTGACAGTTGCTTTCCCACAGGCTAACTGGAGCAGCCCCCTCAAGTTTTTGGATGTGTCTTCCACGGCTTTTTCAGGAGAATTACCTAGTTCTCTTGGAAATCTCAACTACTTGACACATTTTGATGCCTCAAACTGCGGTCTTAATGGGTCAGTACCTATCCCACTTGGAAACCTTTCAAACCTTAATTATTTGAGCCTTGCACGAAACAATTTTGGAGGTCAGATTCCTTCTTTTTTTTCAAATTTTGTTCAGCTCAAATGGTTAGATCTTTCAGAAAATAATTTCGTAGGTCAGATTCCTGATGTTTTTTTAAACCTGACTCATCTTTCTTTTTTAGATCTTTCGTCCAATAATTTAGGAGGTCAAATTCCTGATGTTTTTTCTAATCTGACTCAACTTTATTATTTACATCTTTCGTTCAATAATTTAGGAGGTCAAATTCCTGATGTTTTTTTTAACCTCACTCAACTTTCTCTTTTGCACTTGTCGTCAAATCAACTAACTGGTAATATTCCTTCTCATGTAAATGGTTCTGGAGCTTTATTTGATATTTCTTTACGTGGTAACTCTTTCAATGGGTCTCTGCCATCTTGGTTATTCACTCTACCTTCGTTACGATATGTAGACTTCAGTTTTAACCAACTAACAGGCACTATAAATGAATTTCATAGTAAATCATTGGAAGAACTATATTTAGATGGTAATAGATTGCACGGATCAGTTCCGAAATCAATATTTGAACTTGTTAATTTAACTGCTCTCTCTCTTTCTTTGGACAATTCAAGTGGCATTGATCTTTTCCAGTTTTCAAAGCTTAAGAAACTTGAAGTGCTTGACTTTTCTCATGTCAATCTATCTTTGAGCACCCCATTCAAAGGTAACTATTCCTTTCCACAACTCATCGGGTTGAGATTATCCGCTTGTAACTTGAGTGAATTCCCGGATATTTTAAGGAAAACAGATCAATTGACAGGGCTAGACCTTTCTCAAAATAAAATCCATGGTCGAATTCCTAAGTGGATGTGGGACATTGGAAAGGAAAGTTTGACCTACTTAAATCTTTCCCACAACTTCCTTACAACCATAGATCAGCTTCCATGGAAAGATCTTGAATATCTAGACCTTCGTTCCAACTTTATTCAAGCATCATTTCCAATTGCACCGCCTTCCTTGAGATTTCTTTCATTGTCAAACAACAATTTGACGGGAGAGATGCCTCAGTTGTGCAATTTGAGTGTGCTACGAGTTCTAGATCTTTCAAATAATAACTTGAATGGTAAAATTCTCGAATGCATGGTAAACTCCAGCAGTCTTCAAGTGTTGGATGTACGAAAAAATAGATTGCATGGCAACATTCCTAACACATTTGCACGGGGCAATCAATTGAGGACACTTAACTTCGACGGTAATCGACTTGAAGGGCCACTCCCACGAAGCTTAGTAAATTGTGTTGGGCTTGAAGTTTTAGATCTTGGAAACAACAAGATTATTGGTAGCTTCCCCTATTGGCTGGGAGATCTTCCTGAGTTGCAGGTTCTTGTTCTTCGTTTCAACAACTTCTATGGTTCTGATTGGGGTTCTTTTGAATTTAACGGTAATTTTCCAATGCTGAGAATTTTAGATCTCTCAAACAACAATTTTAACGACAATTTGCCATCAAGATTTTTTGAGAATCTAGAAGCTATGATGAATCTTGATGAGGCAAAAAAGAAATTGAATTATATGGGTGATGGATATTATCAAGATTCCGTGGCGATGGTAGTTAAAGGTTTTGAAATCCAACTGGAGAAAATTCTTACTACTTTTACTACCATTGATTTTTCAAACAATTCCTTCCATGGGGAAATCCCAAACTCAATTGGAAAACTTCATTCACTTCGACTCCTCAATCTTTCTCAAAATAGCCTAACTGGTCACATTTCTCTGTCATTGGGAGACTTGACTGCACTTGAAGCCTTAGATCTATCTTCAAACAAGCTTGATGGAGTGATTCCGACACAATTGGTAAGTTTAACCTTCCTTGCAAAGTTAAACTTATCATATAATCAGCTTGTGGGACCTGTCCCTCGAGGGAACCAATTCGACACCTTCGAGAGTGACTCATACATTGGAAACGCAGGGTTGTGTGGATTTATGTTGTCGAACAAATGTAATATTGATGATGCAGCCCAACCAAAATCATCAATGTTCCATGGTGAAAAGCCCAACATTTTAGGATGGTGTGAGTGGAAAGTTGTTATGATGGGATATGGATGCGGACTACCCTTGGGCTTGTTTATAGGATATCAAGTGTTCAGGACAGGAAAACCGCAATGGCTTCTAAGGGTGATTAATAGAGCTACTAAAAGATGTGAGAGGAGACGAAGATGTAATAGATAAGAAGAGTAAGCAAGAGTTGTTCTCTTCATAAGGTCAGTTTGGTTAAATTATACATCTACTTTTCTTTATCTGGATATTTAGGATCTCCATTGATTAACTTGGATTTTCAATTTGACTATTAACCTGGTAATGTCATTTCCACTTTAACATGCAGGAACTTGCTTGTGGGTGTGAAGATCAATGTCATAAAGGATTGCCAAATTTCGAGTTTGCAATGCCATCGTTTTGCCAAGTTTCCTTGTTCCAATTTCAATAAGTGGTTCTGTTTTTACTTTAGGGTTTTATTGATGTATGAACATTGTGAAGAGATATGTATTCTGTCTATAATGTGAATAAAGTTTGCAATGCTTTCTTTAAAAGCTTGTCCAATCAAATGTTGAAAGAGCCCATTCCCGTTTTGAAATTGAAATTGAAATTTCAAGTTAAACTTACCTGCCGTTAAAATTTTCCATTAAATTGGATGGGAGGCGGGATTTAGATTTCAATTTAAACTTATTAAATTGTATATTTAAAGGACTATGTTCCACCAAAGGTTTGATGAAATGATATGCCACCGTTTAACTTTGAAAATGTTAAAGTCTCACCCCATTTTCAGAAGTCTACTCCTAATTTTAAAAGTTAAGAAGTATTTACATTATTTTATCTCGATATTATAATAGAGATATATTTAAATTTAAAAATAATTATATATATGTACATATTTTAAAAATATGCTATAATTTTCAATAGCTTGTAGTAGAATATTTATATTTTTAACTTATGTTTTCGGGATGTAATTGTTGCTTTTGAAATTATTAAGGGACATATTAAAATTTTAAAAAGTTTAAAAAGACCCCAGGTTTTCTGAAATTTTAAAAATCCCCAAATTTTTAAAAATTGTAGTTTAATTTAAATATATAATTATTTATCATTAACACCGCTATCTATATTTACACATAAAATTTTTATTATTTTTAGTTCTAATTAATATAAATTAAAGTAAAAAAAATATTTAATAAAATTTTTGGGATAAAATATCATTCAATTTAAAGGCGTTTTTGTCTATTCAATAATTTTATGAAAAATTTAATAAACGGGTGGGAATTTGGCTTTTTAAAACTCATTGGATGGAATTTTATCGTTTCAGCCAACTTTACAAGGGAATAAGTCTTTTGGCCTATATTTAATGTCAAACTTAATAAATTTAAATTCATTAGATAAGTTTAGTTAGCCCCATATTTATGTATTTATCAATTTTTCTTATATTAAAAGTTTGGAATAAAATTTTAGATATATAAGTAAGACGTTTTAAAATTTTAAATGTTTATTGACATTTTGTTTTACTCGAACTATGAGTTGATGAGCTCATTGAAGAGACTAATAAGAAATTCAAAGTCGATTTGAAAATAATCAAATGAAGTCCAACTTAACTCATCTGTAGATTTTCTCAAATGTGCTATTTTTGTATTTGAGTCCACCAGCTGAAACCTCTTTCATAACATTTTTTACAATCATAACCTTGTAGGAGTAACATTGTCAAGTTATCAGTAAGCTATGGGTAAATTTTTGATGGCCAGGGGTGTCTTAGGTATTTTATCATACTTTTGTCACAAAAGTTAGTTTCTATGTTTAAGGGGCACAATCACGAAATCACGAATCTTGCTAAGATCCGCTTTTAAGATGAGTTGTGTCGGTCACGCAAAGCCTGCAAGGAAGGCTCACAAGTCATAAGAAATTTAAAATATAAAAAATAAATATAAAAAAAAGGTTAATTTTCCGTTGGTTTCCTTGAAAAGCACTTGGGTTGGCCCACAAAAAGCTAACAGAGACTTGAACTAAGGGCTATGGTGCTTTAATTTTGTGACAGGCTATCATGGCCCTTCTTTCGGCACACTATGGTCCGTGGCACAACAAACTCCAGAAAATGTGGTAGAACTTGACCCAGCCTACGGACAAGTCTTCTTATCCATTTCCTGCAGCATGCATAATAATGTTATATAAATAATGTAAATATAGACCAAAACTATTTGATAGCCACTGTATAAGTTATGGAAGAAGGGATCGTGAGCAAGCTTTTGGGTGGAAGAAAAATGTATAGAAAAAGTTATTAAAGAAGTCTTACCACCCATTTTTCACAATATGCATGATTATGATATTTTAATGTAGATATTATTGTTTTCTAATTAATAGATTAAGACTATTTTATATCTACTATGTAAGTTAAGGTAGAAATCTTTTAACATGTTTATCAATAAGTCTTCTATCGTGTTTTCTCATGAAATATACATCTACATATCTAACCAATCAAGTAAATATTCTAATTTTAATTGTTTTGACCCCACTTGAAATTGATACTTTGGAATTTCTAAAATCCACAAAGGCCAATACTTTAAATTATTAGCCAAAAGATTGATAAAATCTTATTTTCGCTCTCTGTTATTGTTCTTTTTTCTGTTTCAAGAATAAAATTTTTCATTTTCAATTTTTAATCTCTCTTCTATCAATCTATTTATTTAGTTCCTTCTTTTTAAATTAATAAAAATAAATTAATTTTATTGGGTTAAACGATATTAACATAATATTTTATGAATTATACAGATATTGTAAAAAAATTCAACTTAATTCCCATTTAACTCCTTATCTTTAATTTTAAAAATCTTAGTCGCTTAAACACTTTTTCACCCACATTTTATCTAAAATTCAATTAAAAATCAAAGGAATTTGATAATAAATTCATTTTAATCCAGACATTGCTTATTTGTTTTATTTTTAAATAATTGAAATCCAAATTTTAAATTGATTGGAAAGAGCTAATCTAACGTTAGATTCTTGGGCACAGTTGCTTAAATAAACTTCTTTGAGGTAAGGTTTTTTAGGTGGAAATTTTTTGTAAAGGAGAGTACTTAACATGCCACAAAAGTATTTTACTAAATAATAGGGGTGCAATTGGTATTTTTCCTTTTACATTGGTATGAGAATGTGAGTGTAAAAATGTACTGAGAAAATTGTCAGAGCAGTCTAACCCATTTCTCACGACAGACATTTTGTCAATAATGTGGACATTATTGTTTTTCAGGTAATAGACCAAAGGCAATTTGATACCCACTATGTAATCCAACTGATTAAATAAATACTTTGGAACCTCTATAGGCCGAGACTTTAAATTACCAGCCAAAGTTTTTATATAAAGTCAATTTTTTACTAAATTTATTATAAATTAATTTATTTTCTTCTTTTTCAAACCAAGACTACTAAAAACTAGATTGAAATTATAAAAGAGCAAGACTATTATATACTTTTTTATTTTATTTTATATTGTATCTTTAAACGATGTATCATTATATAATTGAATAATTTGAATTTAAAAAAAAATCAATACTCAATCACATAATAACACATTGTCTAAATAAACAAAATATGTCCAAAAAATATAATTATAACTAATTATATTATTACAAGCAAGAATAAGTCTTACAATTGATGGGTCAAGGTGGGATTTAGATTTCAAGTTAAGTTTGTTAAAATTTTCCATTACAACGGATGGGACTAAGATTGAATTTGAATTGAATTAGTTCGGGATCAAGTTTAGGCTCCATTTGAATAAGCTTAAAATGAACTTACTTTTCATGAACTCAAGCATGTAAGTCGAGCTTGAGTTCATAGCAAGCTCAAGCTTATAGCGAGTTTGGCTCATGAAATATCTAACAAATCAAACTCAAACTTGACTCATCTCATATGAGTCGAGCTCAAGCTTGATTTGACTTCTATAAAATCAAACTGAATTTAAGTTGAATCAAATTTGAATTTAACTCAATTGAAATCTAATCCTAAATGTAGCACTAAGATGATCTTTCATATTAAAATTAATAGATAGAAACTTACCCTTACCTATGATATTATTTAGATAAAATATTTAACATAATATTATAATATTAAAGTAATAAAATATAAATAAAAGTACAACTTTAACACATAGATAACTTTTTATTAAAATTATTGTATATTTAAGGCCAAAGAACTATTCCCGTCAAAGGTTTTATAAAATGACAAATTCCAACTATTAAGTTTGAAAAAGTCACCCATCTAACCAAAGTCAACTTCTAATTTTAAAGGTTAAAAGTTATTTAGGTTATTTTATCCCAATATTATGACAAAAATTATTTGGAATATCAACATTAGTTATTATATTCACTTATATATTTTGAAAATAATTTATAATTTCAATAATTTGTAATATAATATTTACATTTATAAGTCGTTTTGTTTTCGGGGGTATAATTGTTATTATTGAAACTATTACGGGGCATATGAATTTTAAAATTTTCAAAAACACTCCAAACTTTTGTAAAATTTTAAACCCCCTAAAATTAAAAAAAGTTATATTTTACCCTAAACATATATCATTTTATTCAAATATTATTATAGTGATGTATTTGGAGTACAAATATTATTTTTTAAACTTACTATGAATAAATAGATAATTTTTTTATCTTATTTTAAAAATGATCCTATTCATCCTAATATTTTGAAAATATATTATAACCTTAATAGTTTGTATTAAAATATTTACACTTCTAACTTTGTTTTTTTTTATGTAATTGTTGTTTTTAAAATTAGTGAGGAATATATTAAAATTCTAAAAACACCCCAAGGTTTTCTCAAATTTTAAAACCCACTAAAATTTTAAAAATTATAGTTTAATCCCATATATAATTATTTATCATTAACACTTCTATCTATATTTATGCATATAAATTTTTTTATTATTTTTAATTCTAGTTAATATAAATTAAAATAAAAAATATTTAATAAAATTTTGGGATAAAATATTATTTAATTTCAAGGCGTTTTTGTTTGTTCAATAATTTTATGAAAAATTTAATAGAAAATTTAATAGATGGGTGAGAATTTGGTTTTCTCAAACTAAATGAAAAGAATTTTATCGTTTCAATCAACTTTAGGTGTAATAAGTCCTTTGGCCTATTTTTAATAACCAACTTAATAAATTTAAAGTTACTAGATAAGTTTAATTTTGCTATAAATAGATTTAGAAGATAACTTCCATAATACTATTCAATAATATTTTCTTCCTGTTGTACATGACTTTTTTTTTTTTTTTTGAGTTTTATTTTATGTTAAAATTTTCTTCCAACTCTTCAAATAAAATTTATCTTTCTACTTTACAATAATTTTTTTTCTAAAAGGTTCACATACTGTAAAAAAAAAAATTATAAAATTAAAAATTTATCAAAAATATAAAATTTTAATTTTTAGTTGGTTTACCTGAAAAACACGTGTGAACGGACCCAAAAAAAACTCACAAATGCAAGATCTTTGGGTCACACCTAAGGTCTTGCTTTGCGATGGGCCAACACCACTAGCCTTTTGGCAAGTCATGACCTGCGACAAGATAAACCCCCATAAAATTAGGTTCGAGCATAATTTGTGTTAATAAATCATTGGTTGCAATGGCCAAACTTAGTTTTTTGTTGAATT